>PNEQ01096142.1:5831-56379 GCA_003012365.1 Medauroidea extradentata
CTGAAGAGAAATTGATTACTTTTTCCAAATCTCTGGGGAGTAGATTCACGCTGCAGTTCATTGATACGTACCGGTTCATGTCTGCTAGCCTTGCCGCACTTGCCGAGAACCTGCCTGTCGACAGATTTTGTAACACTTCCGAGCACTTTGATGCCGACAAGATGGCTCTGGTAATGCGGAAAGGCGTGTTCCCATATGATTATGTCGATTCGTGGGATAAACTGAACGAGGCACAGTTACCATCTCAAGACATCTTTTTCAACCGTCTCAGCGGTATGCAAATATCCGATGCTGACTATGCTCATGCCCAAGATGTTTGGTCTGCATTCGAGTGCAAAACGTTGGGCCAGTACTCGGATATTTACCTCAAAAGCGAAGTACTTCTCCTGGCAGACATTTTTGAAAACTTTAGGAATCTCTGTCTCGACACATACGGCCTTGACTGCATGCGCTACGTGAGTGCCCCCGGCTTCAGCTTTGATGCTATGCTCAAAGAAACAAAGATCTCCCTGGAACTGCTCACCGACTATGACATGTACTTGTTCATTGAGGAAGGGATTAGGTGCGGTGTGGTTCTGTGTATTAAGCGACACTGTATTGCCAACAATCCCTACTTGCCTGAGACATACGATGCTGCGAAAGAACGGACGTACCTCCAGTACCTTGATGCCAACAACCTTTATAGTTGGGCAATGTGTCAGTGTTTCCCGGTCGGAAACTTTCACTGGACTGACACGAACATTGATGTCAGCAGCGTACCCGACGATGGCTAAATAGGCTACATTCTGGAGGTAGATGTTTCGTATCCACGACATCTGCACAAAGCTCACCGGGACTTGCCATTCTTGCCGGTGAGCGAGTGCCCTCCCGGTTCGAAGCAGGGAAAATTGATGACGACCTTGTTGAGCAAGGAAAAATACATTGTGCACTATGTCAACCTGAAGCAGGCAATATCACACGGCCTGCAAGTAACACATGTCCATAGGGTGTTGCAGTTTGAGCAGAAAGCATGGCTGAAACCATTCATTGATTTAAACACTGCGAAACGCCAGGCTGCTGCTAATGACTTTGAAAAGGATTTTTTCTAGTTAATGAATAACTCGTATTTCGGCAAACAGATGGAAAATGTCAGGAAACGTCAGGCCATGGAACTAGTATGCACAGAGTGTAGATCTAAGAAATTGATTTCCAGACCATCGTTCAAGTGCCGCACTGTTTACAATGAAAATTTGGCTCTAATAAAACTAGAGAAGGAAAGAATAGTGCTAGACAAGCCTATCTACGCAGGGTTTGCCATTCTAGATCTGAGCAAAACATTGATGTACACCTTCCACTACAATGTCATGAAGAACAAGTATGGCGACAACATTCAGTTGACATATACGGATACTGACAGTCTTATTTATGAAATACATACAGACGACTACTACAAAGACCTTACAGCTGATCCCATTTTCATGTCGGAGTTTGACAACAGCTGCTACCCACTTACTCACCCATGCTGTTCTGCAACAAATAAAAAAGTCGTCGGAAAGTTTAAAGACGAATGCAGTGGTGAAATTATGAGTGAGTTTGTGGGCCTCTGTGCCAAGATGTATAGCTACAAGTGCGGCACTAAGGAAATAAAGAAAGCCAAGGGTGTACAGTCGTCGGCGGTACACAATAAAATCACTTTTCAGGATTACAAGAGAATTTTGACAGAAAGACAAACAATGCGGGTAAATGTAAATAACATCAAATCACACAATCACGATTGTACACGCAAACCATAAACAAAATAGCTTTGTCTTGGCACGACGATAAAAGAATTATACTAGACGATGGCATCCATACTGTACCACACGGTTACCAGCAATAAGACTGTCAGAGCAAAAAAAAACCGTCGCCAGTCATTAGCAGCAGCACGTCATAGCCCAAGTGGAGATTACCGACCTTCAAAATGGCGTAGCTCAACAAATGTAATTGCAATCGTTGCAGAATGTTTTATTTTTCCTCTCCTTGCAACCGCTGTCCACAAACACACGCACTACAGTTACTAGAGGTAGTATTATCTCGCCTATCTTTGCACTTTCTCTATCTATCCATCTGTACTCTTTCTCTGTGGCTGTCATCTTTCTTGCTAGATTCAACTCTCAAAAATGGGTTAGCTGTTTCCTTTTCTGCTTTGTAAAACGCCTATACAATATGTTGGTTCTTTCCATCATATTGCATAGCTCCAGTCTCAAGCATGGAGAGCTGCTATCAAGTTTGTGTAACAGCAATCTTGTGTGCGGTGAAGCTTGAGAGCATTGCACTAACATGATCAACAGCAAAGACTGTACTAGATTAAATTCACAAAATGGATTAGTTACTTCCTTTTCTGCTTTGTAAAACGTCTATACAATATGTTGGTTTTGCCATCATATTGCATAGCTCCAGTCCCAAGCCTGGAGACCTGCTATCAAGTTTGTGTAACAGCAATCTTGTGTGCGGTAAAGCTTGAGGGCATTGCAATGACATGAGCAACACCAAAGACTGTGTAAGAATGAAAAAATTTTTTAATAAAATATACCTTTAAAACATAAAATAATAAGACAATACATACTCGAAGTCTAGCAGATGATGCGCGGGAAAAATTCCAAGTTAACAAAATTACTACCAAATGAGTAAACAATATGGATGACAAGGTGGACGATGTGACACGAAAACAAATTGGTGGACATCATCCAAATGGTGGCATCGTCTGTCGGTGCCGAGTGAGATAGAGGAGAGAGAGAAAGAGAGAGGAGAGAGAAAGAGAGAGAGGAGAGAGACTGATGATGTGGAAAGAGGGCGTCTTCTGTTGGTGTCGCGAGAGAGAGGAGAGAGAAAGAGAGAGGAGAGAGAGAGACTGATAACTTGGAAAGAGGGTGTCGTCTGTCGGTGCCGAGAGAGAGAGACAGATGACATGGAAAGAGGGTGCCATCCGTCGGTGCCGAGAGAGAGGATGCCGTCTGTCGGTGTCATGCTAGATGGAATGACAGAGCAGGAAAAAATGGAATGATAGAGCAGGACATTGAGTCTCATGCTCTAGACTATTCTCGAAAGAATGGCAGAGCAGGAAAAACATGGATGTCAAAAAACATTACCTAGATCATTCTCGAAGGAATGAGAGAGCAATGGGAGAAAAAAATTAAACGAATGACAGAGCAGGAAAAACTAAATACAAGACTAGACTATTCTCGAAACAATGACAGAGCAGGAAAAACATGGAAGCCAAAGGATTATTCTCGAAGGAATGAGAGAGCACGAAGTACTGGAATGATAGAGCAGGAGAAAAATTAACAGAATGATAGAGCAGGAGAAAATGAAAGAGCAGAAAAAACGTAGATTATTCTCGAAGGAATGAGAGAGCACAAAGTAATGGAATGATAGAGCAGGAGAAAATGAAATACAAGATAGCCGACAAAACAGACGACAAAATGGCTGACAATTCAAGATGGTGGACAAGATGGTGGAAAAGATGGCGGGCAAGATGGCGGCCGAGGCACCGAGCACCGACCCCATGCCCCACCAAAACGAACCCCCTATTCCCTACTACTTGAATATTACAACTTTCAAATATGTACTGTACCTACCAACAAAAAAAAATCTAACACCATACATTGTTGCTTGGTATGAATAAGCCTTAAGCCAGTATACCCCCGGGAGGATGTTTTTGTTATACAAAACTTGAAAATTCCTTTGCTGAAACTATACAAACAATGTATTTATCTTCCCATAATCACAGGAACAGTGTGTACAGCTTTACTTTTAAAGCTAGTTCAATTCGATTTGTTTAAGAAGAACCTTTGCCTACGAGACCGTGAGACAGCCATTACATTGCTATGAATTTGTGTCCTACAGTAGTGAAAAATCACAGTTTCGAAATTGCTATTTGATAGTGCTGATTTATATCCTATAACTTATTTACATTATTTTTCATAGAGGTTATGAACATAATATTAATTCCATCGACACCTAAATTGTAGTTTTAAAACTAACAGGGTTTGTTCTGACATCTTTAAGTATTGAAGTATTCTTTTATTGTTTATTTAAGCACTCAGAATAATGCAGTTAAATAAGGTACATAAACTTAAGTATCCATACCTTGTTGAGTTTGGTTAATGAAACGCTAAATGAAGTGTTAAAATTGAAAAAGACACTGAGCAAACAAAAAAACAGGTAGAAAATATTAATATATTCTAAACGGTTGTGTGGAAATTATTAATGTATTTCTGGTGTGAGAAAATAAATCTTCAGTATATATTTTGAACTTCAATAATCACTACTTATTCAAGTAACTTTTAAGAACTAAATGCATATGGTTACCTGAACACGAGAAAAGTATGTTGACTATGTGCTGTTCCATGTCACAAAAAAAAACACATAAGTTATAGTAGCTGCTGTGATTCGCATAGCTGGAAATAACTCCCAACACAGTGACAACGTTGCTCACGTTAATACTCAGAGGCGTGGTCTTAGAAGTAAAAGTCATGACATTTTCATCTATGCCAAGGCTGTATGAGACTTACTTATAACAGAAAAAGAATGTGAGCATCACTGTGACATAAGTAGTTAAAAATAATATGTTCCAATTTTAACTGCACCTACAAGATTTATCACTTCAAATTAAAATGAATTCCAAATAAGATTTTTTACTTTATGCACATTCAAAAGTAATGAATATTCACTGTGTCGTTTCCTCCAGAGTGCAGCACCACATACGACGAAATGGAGGGCAAAGACGGCATAAACAAAGCTGCATGGCTATTTGTTTTGCTTGTAACCGTATTTGAGATTTTCGTTTTTGCGCCAACCGGGTGAAATAAAAGTATGTTTCAGCCACCAATAGAAAAGTATTTATTGTGTTGAGGATTTTCGGTGCCTGTTTATCAAAAGTTCAGCAATTAAAAATTGCGCGATTAATTGTTAAGGTACAATAAAATTGTCATGTTTGAGAATCTTCCTTTTTTCCCTGACGTTATAAACAGCATAGCTAATTACTGATTTTGCTTCATAAATATATGTTGACAATCACCACAGGAGTTTTAAATAAACACATGAAACATAAAAAATGTGGGACGCCTACGAATTTAAGGAATTTCGACTAATACCTTAATTCCTATTATAATAAAATTACAGCAGTGTTAAATTTTGACAATAACATTTGCACTGACAGTCGCAAACTGAATGATAGAATTTGTCACTATTCGTACATAGATATTTGTTACGTTAAATACTTTTCGGTTCGCATACGAAACTATGCACACAACAGACATGTACAACTAGGTAATAATGCAAATTCGTTGCAAAGAATTAATTGTTTTTAATTAACTTACATAATTTTGCTTTAGTTTTTACACGTCGTCACATTTCAAAAATATTTACAACTAATTCAATTTTAAGTTACCCAACACGAATCAATCGTAATTGTCACCAAGAAAAATAAATGCTTCGAAAGCTTTTTTTTAAAAACTAACGATGCAACCAGGAAATTTCAGACTGTTTTAAATACTGTACCTGCAAATACAGAACTTGTTTTTTACACGATAAAACTCTAAAAGACATCTGAACTTCCACATTGCAATAAACAGCAAAACATTTGTTGAAGCCGTATTTACTAGTCCATAAACTAGGGAACAGATGTCAGCCACTTTGTGCGACAGCGCGAACACACTAAACATATACGTGCAAGTTTAAATATGGCAATCCAATTAATATCACAGCAATGTTTTGTGTTAATCATACACCGTAGTCTAAAAGTTTAGGGTTAAGTCATTTAGTACTAAATTACACTTTTAATACTGAATACTATATTTAATATTTAATTTTAGTAAGCTCTGCCAAACGCACCATGATCAATTTTTAAACTTTTACCTCTGCATTTCTTGGAAATGTTTCATGTGGTTAGAATATACTTATTAGTAAAGTAATAATTTATGTTGGGTTAAGCATGGTAACTTCAAGTCAACTGAATAAAAAGTCTGTTTAAACAACTGACTTATGACATGGCGAGGTAGAGTTTTACAATGAATGATCCAATGTACTGTATTGCACACACATCTTACTGCCATTATAAGTAATATAAATAAATTGACACACACAAAACTTACAAACTATTAAGGAGCTTTTAATTGGATCCATTTCTTGCACAAATTTTAAACAACAAATGTATTGTCACACTCTCTCACAGCGAAATAATTCTAGAGTAAAAATGGGTCGTTTGTGAATATACGCAATTCGATGTTCCATGTTTTCTCATATTGACATCATCCAAAATATTTTCTCAGGTTATTTGCTGAAAGTAAATATTGACACATATCACATAAAACACCAGCACTTTATAAACAAAGTAGTCGAGCATCTCTTTCTCTTTGATTCTACAATTTAATTACAATCCTGTTGTAGTATTTCTATTTGTTTCAGCACATAATATATTTCACACAAATTTTAGCAACATGCTAACCTGTTTCCCACCATTTACACAAGTTTGGCAAAGAAATAACATTGGTAAACTACTTGAACTCATAAGTTTGGTACCTTTCATTAATTCATAACACACACTATGGTGGTGAGATTTTAGTAAAAAGTACCTAGTATAACAACTTACACGTTACACGAGTTGTTTTAAACATGTTGATGAAAATGTTTGTCCTCCACAGTTAAATTACATTTCTATATTTATATATATAAAAAGCTTATTGTTGATTGGCTCTTAACTTCTGACGTAGTGCACAGCTTTCAACAGGGTGGTTCTAAAGCATATTTGTTATAACTGCAGCAAATGGTTACACCAATCAGTAAACCCAAGATGTGCGGTTAAACACACACAAATTAAATTTGCCATTCTTTTGTAGCACCGCAAAATGTAGAGTATACATAGTGAACATGCTCTTAATGAACTTTAGATGCTATATATATATATATATATATATATATATATATATATATATATATATATATATATATATATATATATATATGATTTGGAATGTATTGCTTTAAAAATTCATTAATAAGATTAATTTGCTAAAATTTTAGCAATATCTGGCAGCAATGTTTAAGCGACAGTTGAATATGCAACAACCAGCTTATTTAGTCAGAATTTATTAGGAACTTTTAGAAGACAAATTTTGTTACTTAGATGGGCAGTTGTATGCAATATCGTTAAAACGAAAAGCTGTGCTGCTGACATTGTAATAAAACAAAATAGTGTTGTATGAACATAAACACTTAAAATTTTAAGCACATGAACCACAAGAATAGCCTGACTTGCGCATTTTTCCTAAACATTTACTCATTTTTAGTAAGTATGATGCAAGTATAATTTTTTTAGTAATTCTCATAATTCAAGATACGTTCTAGAACTATAGTTAACGGGTATTGATCCCTACAGCTTTGGATTTATCAGTTTCTTCTCTATAACTTCTATTTCAGAGGTTTTAACAAATTTTTTGTCACTACAGGGCATGAATACAAACTTAATTTATTTTGGGAAATGTTGAAACCTTAATTTCTTCTTTATTTTGCAACATAAAACCGCTGGCAAGAAAAGTGATTTAATTACAGGAGCAACCACAGTGGCCAAAAAACTAACAGTAGTCATGCCATATGGTCTCCGAAAAGTGGATGAAACGTGAAACAGTATGCCTTATCTACATGAAAAACGCAATACAATCTCTTTATTCCTTCATTTATTAGAAAAGTTGTAAATCTCATTCGAGAGGGATCAATACCCCTTAAAAATTTCAGTGAATACAAATCTCGTTATAACAAAATGCCACAATCTGGGTGCCTTCAGATTTGCATCAAAGATGTTCCACAGAAGACTACGTAAGGTACCTCTTTTTAGTTAGTCACATGCAATTTCTAAGAAAAATATTTTCACTAAAATTTTCACAGGTTAATTTCATTTAAAGTAATGATAAAGAACCTAAGTATGATATTTGTTTTAAGCATGGCGTTTTTCAAATTCGGACCGACCATTCATAACAAAAAAATGTTGAATAAAATAAAGTACTTAGCTGCGCTTGCAGTACTTAAAAACAAAATATCATAGAAGAAACGGTAAAAGAAGTAATACACAACATTGCTGTGGTACAATCACCAAACATTATGGTAACCAATCCATACGTCCTGGATGTTACAAATGCACAAATTAATTTTTAATTTTATCCTACTTAAAATTGTATCAGTCTCACTATACACAAAATACAAAGAATATATTACACATTCCTTATCATAACACTCGCTCGGTACCTTTCTTATTTTAAGTTGATAGTACACATGCTGAAAACCAGTCGTTAGTCGCTTTTTTGAAAGTTACCTCATACGATCCGGGGAAAATATGAAGAATTGTATCTGAAAGAAAAAGGAACAAGAGATATTCACAATGATACTTTGGATTCCAAGATTTTAACATGACAGTGAACCTGTACAAAAATATTGTTCAGGGATTGCTCTTTCTAGTAACCATTTTGCTTACGGTGTATTGATCGCTACCACCTTGGATTTATCTGTTTCTTCTCGATAACTTCTGTCCCAGTCGGTGTATCAAAATTTTTGTCACGACAAGGCATAGATACAAACTTAATCGATTTTCTGTAATTGCTGGAACCATAATATATTCATTATTTTGCAACGGGAAACAGCTGAAAAGGAAAAATGACTTTATTTACGGGAGAGACCACAGAGGTAGCAACATTTACATAAACAATGTCATATGAATTCCAAAAAGTGAATGAAACAATAAACTATGCCTTGTCAGCGTGAAAAAAGCAATGCAATGTGTCTATTCCCTGATTTATAAGAAAACCGTAAAACCGATCTGACAGGAATCAATCCCCATTAAGCAGTCTCCCTACCATCGCTTGAAATACACTTCACGAGAGTCTGAAATACATACAAATCTGACTAACTACGTAACATCCATTAATTGTGTACAAATTACAAATTACACATTTTCACACAATATGGCTACTTGAAGTTGAAAATTCAGAGTATGTAAATCATAGGTGTGTATTAGAAAAAAAAATGGTCGATGTGAAATAGTGGGCCTCACAATTACATTTCTTAAGTTACGTGATGCATCTAAAGCTTGTTGCTGACCTTATACATTATTCATATCTTGGTAATACTACAATGTCCCGCCCCAGGCGATTCATACTGTGCTGCTCTATATTTTCTCATGGGAAATGTTCTCTTCGCCTCCATGATGTACCATGCAGCTATGGTTGATATTCTATGTACAGCATTATGTTTAATTAAACTTCTCAACAAATACCATATTTACCCACATTCAAGATGACCTTGAACTAAAAAAAGAAGCAGATTTTTAACAAAATTTTTAATTTTTTAAGCAACTATAATAAAGAAAACCAAAATTTTAACCAGTTTTAAATTATGACTCTGCACATTTAATCTTAACATTATACAGGCTGATCACAGAAATTTATGTTTGAAATTCCCTTTTAACTTTCCCTAACTAACTGTCATGACTACAATTCTTTTTCGTACCACATTTTTTCCGTGCTGAAGAAATAAACATAACATCAGTTGAAAACAGAAGTTTGCAACATTACAAGTCATTACAGAACCAATAACAGCAAATAAAAATTCACACAAAATAGGACGACACAAGTGTCGTATGTCTGTGCAATGCTTTGCCGGCTAAACAGGCTCCAACTGGGGCCAAAATGTCGACTCCGCTTAAAAAATATGCTTTGTCTTTTTGGTGTGGATTTCTGCTTTCAAGAAAGAGAGAACACCCAGAATTTGATAGCAAACCGAGATTTGGCAGCTATACAGTATTCTATAGCAACCCAGGATTCGATAGGTTAACTTTAAAAGTGGCGGAAAAAATACTACTAGAATAAATCTATCTTTTATGTAGCACATAATTATCTACAGACTCCATGCTTTCGCGTGCTACAGCTAGAATCCCTGTAAGTGTCGTTGCAACTATAAAGAACACTTTTTTTTTTGCGACTGCCAGCGCAGTTTCCATGAAGAATCTGCATTCCTAGCTTCATTTTGTGCCTCTTGCAGTTTTGTGCAAGAAATGAACCTACACATGATTCCATTTGTTCCATATGTGGCGTTACGAACACCCTAACGTACGTTTTACAATAATTACTTTTCATTTAATAATTTCAAGTTTATCGTAATTTATCTTGATTCAAGTGCTTGCAATGTCACGTTTTTGTATTTTTCAATAAAGAGTCTTCCTCGTGATTGTGAGTTCCTGCACACACACGTGGCTTTCAAGGTCATGCTTCCGTTGGAAGGGAATCAGCATAATGGCACATTGGAAATCACGTATCTGCAACACTCCCTGTCTTTCACTTTCTTTTGTTTGATCATGTAGTTTGCAATAGTCTCATTTAATCTTCCACGACCTTTCTAGTTTGCTTGACCGGGAGACTCTCCACCCCTGCTGACTCGTTCTGCACCCAGGGCACATATTTCAACCTAATAATTAACAATGTCGGTTCGTACCGCTTTGTTCTGTTTTGCCTACCAGAGGGGACGTGTCTGGGTATGAGTCACCCTGTCTCGTGTGATCAATCCTATAATTTATTCTACTCTAATGACATCAACATGACTCTATCGGCCAAACGTAATACAATTTCCTCAGTGCAACATTAACTTTGTACACTTTCCCTTTAATAGTTCGTCACGCCAGTGGAAAGTATTGTACACAGGCATGTGGCATTATTTTTGTGCACGAGGCAATCGGAAATGGCTTGGTGGCTGAATATGGCTCTTCAGTTCAAGTTTTCCCAGTAGGAAGTCGACGCAAAAAGAGGACGTAAGCGAGAGAAGTTTACTAGTAGAGGATAATATCGAGTCAAGACATTTCATTTACTGTTATTTGTAAAGAAGTCAATTACTGCGAAATTGATAACTACACTGTAGACTCTGGTGCAACAGACAAGTAACACAAAATTCACTACAATATTACATGACACATGTTGTTTTAAACAACTTCAGTCTCCTTGTAACTACTACGCTAGCGAATGGTTTTCATCTTATTCGTGACAGAAAAAGTGCAATTCGTCTGAAATACGGAGAGAAATATGACAATAGATACTCCTGTTGCGGTTGGTTTACCTCATTATTTGTTGCTCAGTTTCATAACTATACTGCATATAATACATGGTGATGTTTACCTAAAGTTGGGCTATAGTAGTAAGAAACAATGATTTTCGAGTAAAATGTGTACAAGGGAACGTGTTAGTGGCATGTTTTGGGTTTGCACGGTAAAATTAAAACCTTAATGTAAGTAATTATTTATGGTACAGAAGGCTAGGCCATTTTTGCAAAAATGGACTTCAAGGCATGGGTTTTACCATGCAGTAATAAAAAGTGCAGTGTTTGTGCAGAAGAAAAATTAACAGGCCCACATTTATTTCTCATGAGAAGTCGTGAAGCCATTGGAGACATTATACATTCGGATGTTTGCGGCCCAATAGCACCACCAACAAAACAAAGGGAGATAATATTTTTAACCTTCATTGGCAAATACTGACTCTTCCCCGTTGTGAAGTTGTAATAATCCGAATATAAGACATCTCTTAATCTCGCTGACTTCATAAAGCTGATTAATACTCAGTTTTGACTCAAACCCAAGAGGGTGTGTATTTATAATGATTGATAGTAAATTTCTCACAGATTCAAGCACTGTTATAGGAAAAAGGGAGTTGAGTTGGAGTGTAAAATGTCTTACATAACTCAACAGAACAAAATTTCCGAAGAATGATTCAAGCACTGCTAAACAATCCCAGAGTAAAGCTAATTGAGCCTGATTTGCTAAAAATTTTGTGGAGTCATGCTTTACTTACATCAACATTCAAACAGAACGTATTTTGTATCACACCACTACCTAAAAGGAAAAAACCTCCAGAATACTGGCATGGGAAATGGGACATGAACGAACTTAAAAGTACTTGGTTATAAATCCTAGATAATGATCCTTCCTTGGTCAAGTAAGCAAGTAAGCATGCATCATGTGGATTATTGTGGTAGGGGATAATGGTTATGAGATCCACAGGAAGAGTACAGAACACAACAAATTATCTGCACAGAGAGACACAAATATGGCCGATAGTTTAGAAAATAGCAAGAAATCACGTCTTATTGACATCAGGATACATTTTATGTAAAATGTAGGTTAAGATAAATTTCAAAATTTTAACTTTGTCAACACAGAAGACAACGTTGGTGACGTATTTAATATAGCTTCAAGAAAAACAAATTTCGGCATTATTAGATACACTTAAGCTAACATGGAGCCGGGTTCGAATCCTGGATCCAAACATTCTAAGTTCATTTTTCCGTGGTTTCCCGAAATATCTCCAGGCGAATGCTAGGATGGGTCCTCAGCACAGACCACGGCCATTACCAACTCGTTTCTTAATTACTGTTCTTGTGTAAAGTTGTGTGTAATCGTCTCGAAGGACCTCGCCACCTACGAGACATAAAGACAATTTAAAATTAAAAAAATTAAACGAATATTTACTGCAATTGGATGCTCATACAAATATATAAAATGCGATGTCAAGATTTTTCGAATTTCATCACTTAAAGGGACGCAAAGGCGTAAAAAATGTTTTTCGGATATCTCACGTTATCAATATATTGGAGATATTGAGGTGACGTTTGTTTCAGAATGGTGCTTATGTAACTACCCAAAAAGTCACGTATGTTTTATGATGGACAAATTTAGATAATTATCATCTATACAATCATAGTTTCTACACAGTTTAAAGCAGATGATCCGAAAAGAATGTATCATGAATAATAATAAATAATATGAATGGAGTTACATTTCGGAATACTATCGATATCTACTGTGGCAAAATCTTTTTGTTCACGCACCTATGTGTATACGTGTGTACATATATGTATATATATATATATATATATATATATATATATATATATATATATATATATCAGTTGATCATTTAATGTGTATTTTATCAAAATATCCTCCTCTATAAATAAAAATGGTTTTAATAGTTAAGTAAAATAATTGATTAGTTGAGATAAAAGATAAATTACATGTCAGTTTCATAAGCCTATTGATCGACATATAAAATAATGGAATACATGACATTAAATAATATATTACTTTGCATATCAAATATTCTTTTACTCGACATATCAAATAATCGATAAATTGTCAACAAAATCAATTGCTTGACACATCAAAACTCGTTTAATTGACCGAGATATTATAAGGAAACAGCGAAAATTATAAAGAAAAAGAAATGAAAGGAAAAGGAACATATGTGAGGGGAAAAAGGAAAAAAAGATATTTGTTAGAAAAGCAGAAAAAGAAAAATTTTAAAAAAATTTTAAAAAAATTTGTAAGGGAAAATAAGGAAAGTTTCTGGAGGAAAAAAGGATACGGCGAATTTCTGAATAAAGAAATGAAAGGAAAAATGTGTACAAAAGCAAAATAGCAAATTTCTGAGAAAAAATATAGGAAAATTTTGAGGGAAATAGGAAAAATGTTAATTTCTGAGAGTAAATAAAACGAAGAAAATGGACATTTCTGTGGAAAGGAAGGGAGAATGGAAAAAGAGAGAAAAGGGAGATTTACGTAAAATCATTGAAAATACAAATAAGCGAAAAGATAAAACTTCAAAGCAGTTAACAAAGTGAAAAACAAAGTTAAATAAGAAAAATTAAGACAGCAAAGTTAAGATAGCACAGACAACATCTGGGACGAAGAAAATATTATACACAAAACAGGATGTCCCAACAGCGATACAATCACAAGACTAGACGAAATCACGTTGAAATTTAATGAAATTAATTTGATGTCATAATCAAGAATTGCCACGAATGTACAATAGACTATGGACATTTAAGTAATATACAAGCTAATCAGTGAATTATATCACAAATATCACAGATACAGAAAAGTTTTCCATACGAATAAAATAATATAACTGCGGTAAAACTTAAAGAAATTAAAGTGTCCAATGGTTAGTTATGTATCGAAATTCATTCTTATGTTCACGATTACTAACATTTTGATTTTATGAGTGCGTGGTACATAAATGAACGCAGAAAACATCAATTGATTTCTACGCCTTTTTGAGCCAATGTGGATAAACTATTCAATGGCAATCCTAGATAATGGTATTTGCCAATTTTATGAGTACACATTTATCAAGAATTACAAATTAGTTACGCGTGATCCTTTGCACCGCAGTTAAATGCACGAGGTTCCGGCTCAGAGTTTGTGCCTCAGAAGTTCGTAACACTGGGAACAATTTTGTTTAAAACGTTGACTAAATCTATTGTCCAGGATTGCTATTGTTTAATTTTCGCAAATTGGCTTCAAGAAACATACAGTTATAGATTAATGCTTTTAGTGTTGAATTACGTACCACGCCCTCTTAAATAAGAAAACCATGAATCCAAACGAAGTTTCATAAATTTTAATTCTTCATGTAATTCTCACATAATATCTTTCTCATCGACTATTATAACATTGAAGATATATCCCCAGTTTCAAGCCGGACTCCGTAGTGGAGTCGGTTAGGCACCGTCAACGTTATGTGAGGTCTTGGGTTCGAATCCTGGTTCGAGCATGGAAGTTTTGCTGTCCTTTCATCTCACTTCACCCTCATCAGTCCTTAATACCTCGCTGTTAAAAGACCGTAAAACTCTCTCACCCCACCCAAGTCCCAAATCGCATTTTCTTGGACATTCGATTTCGAAAACTCGCACATCCTCGGAATTGCGATTTCACAAATCGCATTAATTTGCGAATGTGTTTCGGAGGAATTCACCAAATTGCTAGTCTTCAGAAATAAAAATTCCCAAATCGCTATTCCTCGGAAATGAAGTTTCCCAAGTAGCCTTTTTTTCTCGGAAATAATATTCCTAGAGATTGTGATTTGCCGTGGGAAATGTTTACTGTCAGCTGGGCTTCAATCGACGGATTTATTTCTGACGTCTGCATTTTGTTACTGGTGATTTCCTAAATGATAGGGCCAATGCTATTTCTGGTGCGCTACGATTAACCGTCTGTGATTCGTCTGTAAACTGATAAACCGTGCCACATTACTGTCGTCTAATTATACAAGGCACAGGATGCTGCAATGATTTAGATAATACTCTGACAGAAAAGATTTACGCGATAATCCACCATATCTGACTGGACATTTTTATGCAAGAATGCTTGAACCCACATTTCAGTTTGCGTGTAACAAAACAATACTGACGTCTGGAGGGATGTTGCAACCCTATTAAACTGCCCCGTGTAAGTAAAATTGTATCACAGCCTTTTAAATTAACCAGTGCACAAAATCACCCTGTGGGCTTTCGCTACCCTGTAATGTTGTTTGTAGAGCCACTATTCTAGGGTGAAAAGATTTTTGCACCAATTTGTTTCAGTGCCTTATGTACACATCTGTACCTCCGCTTCATGGTCAGTGATGGGATGTTTTAACTCTCACTTGTCTTGGGGTTCAACTGGCAAATCACAGACGTATGATGTCACACTTGCGTTATACTTATTTTAACAATCAAATGGAGTTATGTCTGAACAAAGACACGCTGTCAATAACCATGAAGCCGAGCTGTAGATGTGAACGTAAGACATTGATGACAGAAAGTGATGCAAAAATCTTTTCGCGACAAAACCGTGGCTTTAGTTATTTGGTTTTCGATTTGAGGGTTATCTCTTTCTTTATAACCCTGTCCACAGTGGCATATCGTGATCGTGTCCCAAGGCATGCAATATAAACTCCGACTATACACTTTGGGACTCAATGTGCCTACCTTCCATGTCCAATAAACATGTGCTGTGTAGACCAAGGAATATTATTGGACTATATGTTCCTTGCATCTTGTACGCTAATGGAAGTAGATTGTACCTTCTCCTACAAGGCTAATGGTCCCACAGACAATTCAGTGTTGAGTATAATCACTGCTTCGCACCGCATGCCTACGACCAAGATACGTCACTGCCTGTCCAATTACCAGAGACTGAAAAAATTCGCGATTCACTAAACTGTAAGGCCAGCTTCCCAAAAATAGATGTGCACTGAAGCCCACAGCAGCTCTTCATTAGCTGCTCGCTGAAACAGTGACATGGGCCTGCATAGTTGCATTTTAATTAATGGATCAGCGACTTACACGAGGTGTCAAATAAGCCGAGGGCCAATTGTGAAAGTGAAACGAACTTACAGTTGCTGGAATTCTAGCCTGTGTCTAACATAATACGCGAATGTTTCAAGTCGCCACCAATGACTTCCCGAGTCTAAGGACAGAGGCACGCCGAGCAGGCTCGGAGGTGACTCGTCGTCGACCTCGGCCGTCAGGGGTCGTCTGGCGGCGCTCGTCGTGCGAGTCACGTGGCAAGCCTGGTCTCGCCTCATCGCCGGCTAGGTTCGTCGCCCTCGCCAGGCGCGCGTGACGTCACGCCACGCCGGACGTAGTGGTGATGCGTTCATTGGTTCCTAGGCAATGACGAGGGACACCAGCTTTCCGCAAAAAAAAAAATTTCACCGGCTTATTTTAATGCCTTGTGTGCACATCTGCTTCGCGGTCTGTGATTGGATGTTTTAACTGTCGCTTGTCTTGGGGTTCTACCCACAAATCACATACACGTAATGTTGTAGTAACCTCATTGTGATTGGTACAGTGAAATTCAAATCTCTGCACAAACACACGCTGCTAATAATTAGGGACCCCGATTTTTAGTGAAACGAATTTTCCCCATTTCGTTTCGGTGCCTTACGTGTACATCTACAGTTCTGCTCCGTGGTCAGTGATTGGATATTTTAACTCTCTCGAGCCTTGGGATTCTACCGGCAAATCAGACATATGGTGTTGCAGGAACGTTATTGTGTAATTGGCTTAGTCAGATGATATACGTTATTTTACAAAGACGTGCTGAAAATAACCATGAAACAGAATTACAGATGTGTACGTAAGGCACTGAAACAAAGTGGGGCAAAATTCTTCTCGCAAAAAACAGGGGTCCCTCTACCCATACAGACGTGAAATAACGCGGCAGCTCTTTTGATACGGGCAAACTTCATCGCTTATTGGCTGCCCGAGTTTGATAATACAAACCCCGTGTCTGCTTGGTTTCTGTATGATATGGCAGGTTTCCAATCGACCTGGATGCTGGCTAGCAGGGCAGCTGCCTTACTCTGATTGGCCGTAGTCTTATCCGCCATGTTGCTGGCCAGGGAAGCTAATTTTGGGAGCGTGTGTGACTGAGTTCGCTGTCCTATTGGTAGGGCCCGGTAGTTTTCGCTAAAAGATTTTTGCATAGTTTTGTTTCAGTGCCTTACGTGCGCACCTGCAGCTCTGCCACGTGGTCAGTGATTGGCTGCCGTAACACCCAGCGTCTAGAGGTTAAACCCGCAAATCACAGACAACACCTCACAGTTATCCGTGTACTGATTGGCACAGTCTAATGAAAGACTCTGCCAATAATCATAAAGCTGAGCTGCAGGTGTACATACACGTAATACACTGAAACAAAGTGAGACAAAAATCTTTTCGCAAAAACTACCGGGTCCTACCTATCGGCTATTTCACTTTTGTATTCCTAAGTATTCTGTGGCTTTACTGTAAATCACGGACGTGTGGTATCGCAGTAACCTTACTCTGATTGGTGCAACCAAATGAGAAACGTCATTCCATAAAGACACGCTGCCAATAACAATGAAGCAAAGCTGCAGCTGTGCACATGAGGCACTGAAATTAACCGCTGTAGAAATATTTTCATAAAAAATTGGAGCCTCTAGAAATCAAGAAAGTCTCAGATAAAGACCAAAAAAGTTAAGAGTCAGAGGCATTTCTAAATGGTGAGGGGCAGGTTTTGTAAGAACAGACTTATAAAGCCTAGTAATGCCCATTTATTAAAGCAAGAATGAAGAGGCGAGGCGAAGAATGAAGGAAAGGTATGCCGTGTGCTGCATTACTTTTGCAAGTAACGGTGCATCGCGGGCGGGTGGAGGAATCCTCGATGTGTAGGGACGTGAATTATTCGCGTTTTCTTACACGTACAAACTAGATTTCCAATTTCTCTATGTTTGTGTCACTTTCGCCATTGGTTCTTGACTTATTTGTTTCCTCCTGGAGAGAGCTGAGCGAATTATGACTCAACTAAATGCATGCCTAATCATGTGTTAGCGAGCAGCCAATGAACAGCTATTGTCAACTTGAATACACATAGATATTCTTTGAGGCTAGCTTGCAGGTCAGTAAATTCGCGAATTGTACCATTCTTTGTCCACGTGTCTCATGTTTATTTTTACACTGCCGAGAGTCCGATTATGGTCAAATTTAGGTATAAAAATCCCTGCATAGAATTCTTTAAAACGAATATGTGTGTACAATACTATGATGTTATAAAATGATAGGGTCACCACTGTTTTATAGAGGCAAGTTATTGATGAGAAGACTGCAAGGTCAGTTAAATAACTTGAGCTTGAGGCCAGGGTGAGGCGTGATGCGCATCCTGTGTCGTCTATACAGCTTTCACACTTCTAGGCCACATTAAGGGCGCGGTTCACCTCAGTTTTCAACGTATTTTTTATTTTTATATTTCTACCAGATTTTTTCTTATTTTAGACACAAATTGTGACTAAATCTTCCTCACTGACACACCAAACCGAAAAAATTCACAGTGTATAAAAATGTTGTAGGGTTTGACCTGACACATATAACAAATAATATATATTTTTTAATATTATTGAAATTTTTAAAGTTCCATTTAAATTTGCTGCACTTTTTATTAAATTCATATATATATATATATTGTTGTTTGTATGTGTGTCAAGTCATAGCCTTCAACATTGTTATACACTGAGAATTTTTTCGGTTTGGTGTGTCAGTTGGTTAAAGTCGCGTGCATAAAACCGTAAAGTGCGAATTTTGACGTTTACGACTCATTACGCAAAAACCATGATAGATACACAAATTTCCTAAACGGAAGATTTAGTCACAATTTGTGTCTAAAATAAGAAAAAAATATCTGGTAGAAATATAAAAATAAAAAAAGACGTTGAAATCTTAGGTCATCGCGCCCTTAAGGAGGCAACCTGGATGGACAAATTTTGCATGTCCGAGACAAAGAAGAGCTGTTAGGACGCTACTGCATGCGCGTCACGCCTCCCTTAGTCACTGAACTGGCCTTGCAGTCGTCTCACCAATAACTCGCCTCTATAAGACAATGGTGACCCTTATAACAAAATATTCATGACAAAGTGCACACGCCTATGCATTTTACAAGATTCTTCCCCACATTGGCGTGCGTGGAGATTGTGGGGACACGTCCCCCAATTATGTAGGGGGAGGTTTGACTCCTTCTAATACGAAAATAATTAGAAAAAGTATGTAACAAATGTACTGATTTTCGTGCCAGGGGTGTATTCAAAGTTTGTAAATGAAAACTGCTTAAGTAGCTCACCACTCTACATCTTGAAAATAAATTTCCCCGATAGAGAACTTCCACCCCCATCCCTCTGGTTTAAAGCGATTATTTGCATATCGGCCACTGGACATGCTTGCCTTCCCTTACACCCTCCCCCCCAATGCAAGATTTATAGCCGCGAACGCCAATACTTCCACAATATTTTTATAACTAAAATGGACGGCAAAAGCACCCGTTTTAACATTTTTAATCGCTAGAAAAATAACCCTGAAATATTACTGGAGAGTATGAAACGAGTATGCACACGTGTATAGTTCCTTGAATACTATTCTTCCTAAGCAGGCATTACACTCTCACGGTGACTAGTTTTCAAACTATTGGTTTATCAATCGAAGCTTTGCTAAGATTAATTATACAACAGATTGGAAAGATCAACATTAAATGTTTGGTACAGGGAAAATTTCTACTGCTTGAGAGCTGCGTTGGTAAGAGATGCAAACTGACCAATCACAGAGCTTTCCTGAATTTTAAGTTACTTGAAGTTGATGATTTGAAAGCCAAAACTTGTTTGTTTACTACCTTAAAATTAAACGACTTATCTCATTACCACGCCTAGTTAAAATCCATTTTATTTCGGTTTCTTAGGTATGTTAGCGAGTACAGAGCAACTATCGGCAGACATTTTCCCACTGCCCAACTCTCCTATAACAAAACACATTTCTTTCCAACTTGTAGTAGAATTAATCTTAGCTTTGCGCACTGGTCGGGTGTCTGGGCAGGTGACATCCTTCAAGCTATTATCGGTAGTTACTTTCTCATTGGTAGAGACTGGAAAAATTCGCGGGTTCACAGACCTGTAGGCTAGCCTCTAATAATATATGTGTATTCAAGCAAACAACAGCAGTTTATTAGCTACTCTCTGACACAGTGAGATGGGCCTGTACATAGTTCAATTTGTATTATTGGCGCAGCGACTTACACGAGGTGTCAAATAAGTCAAGGACCGATTGTGAAAGTTACACGAACTTACAGTTGATGGAATTCTAGCTTGTACCTAAAAGAAAACGCGAATTTTTCAGGTCCCTTGGTACTAATAATTTCAATGTTTTTTAACACTAGACTTCTAAAACAAATTCAAGTCTGTATGCAGTCATACAGTGCATAATTGTTACAAGTAGTGAAAAATCGCAAGACTTTTCCGTGCCACTGAAATTTACATAACATTGTAGCGGTCTGCGTCTTAAGGCGGAGTGTTAGGCAATTTTATTGTATTTTCTGTTTTTGAGCCATAACATTTATACAAATTGTATTATCAAATTGTACTCTTTGATAAATCATAGGACATATGCTTGGTAAACTGCTCGAGATAAATAATAATGGAATCTTCCATTAATTTGTCATACAGAATCATTGTAAGATAATTCTTGGATGATAAACCTATAATTCTCTTGCAATGATTCTGCACGACAAATTACTGAAAAATTACCTTTTTATTTATGGCAAGCAGTTTACCGAGAATATAGCCTATGCTTTGTCGAAGAGAAATTTTTGATTATATAATTTGAATGGATGTTAGGGCACAAAAGTTTAAAGTACAATGAAGTTGTCTAACATTCCTCCTTAAAGATGAATCACAAGTATTCAGTAACGGCGCAGAAGGGCTATCATTGGTCCAGTCAGATGTAGACACGGCAATAACGAAAACAATAACGTCAGATATGGACACGTTATACCGAAGCCTGGCAAACAGTCAACATTTCCCGTTATAAATCAGTGTCACTTACGAGGCTATTATTTAAATAATGCATATTTATGATCTTTGAACGATTCCCGCAGTGTGTTAATATAACAAACTGAACCGTTTTTTTCGATATACACAATTATAAGAGAACGGTACTATTTTTTATTTTTTTACATATCGTGGTTATTTCCTTCAACGCGACAACAAGCACTCGCAATGGTGTATGTTCATAAAACGGTTTAGATTATTAATTTGTAATATTTTAGGTGCAAATTAAAAAAGGGGGGGTTTATTACTACGAAAAATGTGGTTTAAATAACCATGCAAAAATAAAAAACCGTCTTTTTTAAATTGTCGAATTCATTGTACAACTAGCATAGCATCACATTCACTTTTATATAGTGGTTACACGAGCGTTTACGATCGCAATTCTTCTGTTTCTAAGTAAACTAGTTTAATAATTTGTAATTTCCAACTATATATCTTCTCTGCTGCTCTCCTGTTGTCTACTTCAAACAACGATATGTGTAACAAATATGGCTGCGATACTTAGAAATTATTAAATTTAATGAACATTTATCTAAAGTGTTTATGTACATATAGGATAAGTTGTTATTTACGCTACCCCGGCGGTAGCTAATTCCTGAGGTCAAATTAACAGGGAAAAAGTATACAGCATTGGGCCTATTTCGGCGTATGACGGAGATATATGCCCTCAAAGGTGGAGGTGGAAATTGTGTAAGTTTACAATAAAATCTCAGTCTTATGTATTTAAGTAACAACATCTTGTATACTGACTACTGGTGTAGAGACAGATAACTGCAGAAAATTATGTTACAAAAGAACACCACTTCGTACTTTAGGGGTTGGTAAACCCTTCACGCTAATAACGTTGTTACCCTTTAACTTGATGTGATTGGACATTATATATGTGTAATCAGCATAAAAACATGAATAAAAATGTCACCTTGAGAATAACTGCTGATGTAAAATTTTGTTCAGAAATGACTTGAATTTTGGAAGTGGCATTGTGTTGACCTGGGAGGTAGGCAACCGGTAACACCGTTGTGCATGACATGTCAGTAGACAACAAGATGCTCATTCTTATTACTCGTTAGTAACTGGAGTAATGCATTAGTTAGACACAAGTTTCCTATAACTTACAAATATTATATCTGAAATGTGAATGGATTACGTAGTTTTACTGCATATGCTTGAAATGAGCTACTCCACTCCATCATACATACTTTGACGAGTAGCTTGTAGTGTGTGGGCTATAACTAGGGACCCCTGACTTTCACGAATAGAATTTTGTAACTACTTGTTTCATCTGCATATCTGCTTCATTCTTAGTTATTGTATGTTTTAACACTCACACGTCTTAGTGTTCTACCCGCAAATCACAGACGTTTAGTGTCGCAATAACCTTGTTCTGATTGATGCTGTCAAATGAAAGACGTCTTTGTACTACAACACGCTGCCAATCACCTTGTAGCAGAGCTGCAGGTGTGCACTAAAACAAGTTGTTGCAAAATTATTTTTTTATTTCGATAATCAGGGGTCCTTAGCCATAACGTCTAGTCTTCTGATTACCATTTATGGTTTTAAAATATAGGAAAATTCCACCACTACACAAAATATTAAAGTAACACACGCACCACTTTTATTCTCAGCGATAATGTTTTGTTTTCACTGGTAAGTACTGTCCTTTGGTTTTGCAATTTTGATTTAAGACAGTTTCATTGAATAACTGTTTCAGAGATTATTTGTCCCATAAAAACTCATGCAAATTTGCAGTACCTGCTTACGTGTTTCAAGAATAGTGACGCAAATTTACAATGTACAAAATTCTACATTCCACCGAATCACACCACAATCGAAGCCATTAGTACGTTGTGTTTTCAATGTATTTGGTGACCGTTTGCTGGCAGGTGTCCGCAGTTTCTCACCCCGCAATTCAAATAATTGCGAATTTATTCGAATTCTGGAAACTTCATTTTTCTGAATATCTTATAGCATCTGCTGCGCGTTTATTGGCACTGAAATGGTGAAAAAACAAGGGCCAAGAATTTTTTTCACTAAATACGAGTGAATTTCTTATTACCTTGCAACACAGTCTTCTTATTTTTAGATTCTCATTTAATTTGTTCGAATAATACTTTTGCAAGCGTCCGTAATTATGAAATACTGTTTTGATCACAAAATATATTACTTTGCACTGATTCGCAACGCACCACACTGTTAGAAGGAACTACAAGCTATCGCTACACATCGGCTAACTGTGCGAATAAAATTTGTCAGGTCTGTGGTGCATACGGACAGGAAAACATCGCGAATTCAGTGACCTGCATGTTAGAGTCAAATATCCTACACGTAATTAAGCCCCTGCCATTCGACCATTAGCTAATACTCAGTGTAACAGCAGACAGTGAGCGAATAGACGGGGCTTGAGTGTGTATAGGACAATGGAGTCTAGTGTGCGGGTCATTGGATTCGCAAAATTTCCCTGTCCCTAGTGGTGCATTACTAAGCGCACTGCTACACGAAATAAAAATATAGTATCATATGAGTAGAGACTGGAAAAATTCGCTGGTTCACTGATTTGTAGGCTAGCCTCCAAGAATGTCTGTGTATTCAAGCAGACAACATCTGTTTATTAGCTGCTCTCTGACACAGTGAGATGGGCCTGCATATAGTTCAATTTTTATTATTGTGAAATAAGCAAGGAACAATCGTGAACGTGACATTAAGTTACAGTTGATGGAATTCTAGATTGTACCTAAAAGAAAACGCGAATATATCAGGTCCCTACGTATGAGGATGATAGCCTAGGGACAAGGTATCGCAACCCCAATGCATATTTTATGAATGGGAGGTCGTTGGCAATCTGCGTACCACGAAAGATGGCAAGAAATGAGGCCGTACGATGGAGAAGCACCAGAATGAGAAGATCGGGGGAAACGGATGATCCCCGAGATAACCCGCTGGTCAGCGACATCGTCCGGGACGATTCCCACACGCGAAAATCCGGGGACCGACCCCGCCGGTACTCGAACCCGCCTTGGTGGAAGGCAAGTGGTCTGACCACTCGGCCGCCGCGGACAAGATGAATGATTTGCCAACTTGTTCGCGTATTTCTGACATGACTAGTTGTCTAAGTCTAGTTGTAGGTACTGGCTCACCTGTGTGTATGTATATATATATGTATATATATATATATATATATATATATATACACACACGTGTGTGTGTATGTATATACACACACACGTGTGTGTGTGTGTGTGTGTGTGTGTGTGTGTGTGTGGTGAGAAGGGGAAAAGGAGCAGGGGCTGAACAGCGTACCCAAAAAATTTAGTGAGAAATTTTCTGTTTCAAAAAGTTTCTAAAATTGTCATATTGCACCAATTAGAGTATTGAAGCATATTTTTATGAAATTACAATTTTTTTGCCGTAATATACCATTAATGTTTATATTATTATCAGTATTAAAAAACTAACTTGCACGAAATGCGAAGTGCAAAAATTTTTATGAATTTGTTTTTAAATTTTTATTGGTTGAAAAAAATACAGTTTTTGAAAATGTGCTGAAAATGGAATTACGTATTTTTACGAATTACTTACGTTTGTACATATTACTTAGACTGAACTATAGCACGACTGAGAAAGACAAACTGAAAAAACACGCTTGCGGTCTAGTCTGTTGTCATAAAATAACGGTAATTTCCATCGTTTGTACTAACAATTAGAGGTGCTAAAATTTTGCAAATTCAATTTGGCAACAGTCTATATTTCACAGTCATGCACTCACTACCGGAAACAGACCACGCAAAGAAAACTCTAAGCATATTTACCGTACATATATATACTGTACGGCATTCACGTAATTTGATTGTTTATGTTTTTAGAAAACGTTATTAGTAAATGTTGCGCGTGTGATTTGTGCAAGTCCAAAAAATTAATTTGGACTGTATAGCGCTGGCCTTTTTTCTACAGCTTCAATTTGGAAATCATTGTAACGGGGTACTCTTTAACCGTGAAAGTATTAAATGTCGTATGAAAACATTGCAATAATCATTGAGAGAGGTAACAAGGCCTGAACCATGGGACAAGTACGACTTTTAAAAAGTAGGCCTCGTGGGAGAGAAAATATAGATAAGTCTTGATCGACTCATATCCACTTATAAATAAACACAATTAAATTTGTGTAATGTATATTTACACTACAGTAGGCATATGCCGTAACAATAACGCGAACGCTGCGAAAAATAATATTAAAACAATGAAATGTTAATGACGGTAACTAATCATAACTTAAATTATGATAGCAAAACCTAACCCAAACTAAACTTACCTATTCTAACCCAAACCAACCTAATACAACCAGACATAACATGAAATATCATAACATAACATAAAAACATAAATAAACCTAACTTTAATTTACCTAAACTAAACTTACCTAACCTATCTAAACCTAACCTAAACCAACTAACATAATTTTTCATAATCCGACCTAACCTTACCCCTAACAGCAAAGCAATGTTTCTTTCACTTTGCCTGCACGTCACACTGTAGCTTTTTAACGTTGCCACAACGTGCCAGGATGTCACGCGCATGTGCAGAATAGGTGCAGGAAACGTGTCAACGTCACAGGCGGGCAACGTTACAATGTAACTTTGCCTGCACGGCACAACAGTACGTTGTCTGCACATTCACTAGCACGTTGCCTGCATGTCACCAACACGTTACTTGCACGTCGTCAGCACATTGCCTGCACGTTGCCAGCACTTCGAAAGCACATGATTAGCACATTGTTATAACACGAACAGCGCTCAACTGCGACGTTCTCATCGCTGATGAGGGATGAGGAGTGGAGGTGTAGAGCATGGAGCAGCACCGGAATGAAAGGGCGGAGTAACAGGATATCCCTGATCAATGGTATCATCCGGCACGATTCCCACATGCGAAAATCCGTGGACCGGACCCCGCCAGGTATCGAACTTGGAACGCCTTGGTGGGAGGCGAATGGTCTGACCATTCGGCCACCACGGACCCTCCTCTCAATTGTAAGTTCTGCGTGTAACTGTTGCGCTTTCTCGCTCGGCTAAAGTAGGTCATTTAGGTTTCGTTATTTTGGTTGTCGTTTGAAATACGTTATTTGAGTTAGGTATCTGGGATTCAGTTATTTTGGTTACTTCATATTAAATTTATGATATTTTGGTTATGTTTCCTGGGTAAGATAATTTTGTTTTCTGTGGTTTAGGTAATGTTATTCAGCTTTGATTCTTTAGGTTAAAATATTTTTGTTAAATAATTTGTGTTATGATATTACAGTAAGGTAATAAGGGTTTAGATTTAAGGTTTAGTTATTTGGGCAAGGCTATTTATTTAGGTAAATTAACTTGTTTAGTTTGGTTAGGTTCGGTAACATAGCTCAGTGTATTTGGGTTATGTTATATGGGTTGTATGACATATGTTGGATTATTTGGAATTTATTGTTCGGGTAGCGGTTTTTTTTGGTAAAGTTCCTAAGTTATGTCATTTGTAAGCATTTTTAGAGTTTTTCGATAAGGTTTTTGGACTAGGGTTTGTTTGGGTTAGTTTTACAATAGGTTTCATTTATTTAGTTCTGTTTTTGGGTTGTGTTTTTATGGACTTAGCGTTAGGATTTCGCGCAATTATTTGGGTAGATTCTCTTAGTCTATATGGGTTACACAATTCGGGTAAGGTATTTTGCATTCTATTATTTGTGATGTATTATCTAGATTAGGTTTCGTTGGTTAGTTATATAGGCAGAGACTGGAAAATTTTTAGAACAAACTTGATTTAAAACACGTGTACGTTTCTTTCACGTCTGAGATTTGATCACTTCACCCTGAAGAACATGGAGCCAATCAGTACATGAGGAAATAGAAGACTAAAATTCCGTGCTTTCCGTTACTGGGTGAAACTTGCTTCACCGTGGAACAGTAGCCTATGAACTAATTGACGGGGTCTGAATATACACAGGACAATAGTCTAACGTGCAGGACACTGAACTCGCGAAATTTTCCATTCCCTATATAGGGTATAGATTATATTGTTTAGGTCAGGCTATTTGGTAATGTAATTTGGTTAAAGTTACTTAAATTAATAATTAAAAATTTCGTTTTCGGTTAGGATTTAGGTGTTAATATTTTGGGTAATATCTGTTAGTATAGGTTTTAGGTGGTTGGATTTAAGTTTTGGGTTTTATAAGGTGATTAATTTGGTTATTTGAATTCGGTTTGTAGTGCTCAGATTATTTTGTCTAGGGATTAGTTAAGTGGTTAAATAAGGCAAGTTTGGCATCTGGTCGAAATTGAGGTTATATTAAATTGAACCATTTTATTAGACATGTAATAATATTTTTAAATAAATATTTTGTTATAGTCAGTAAACTAATTAATTTCGGTTTGCATTTATTCCTAAATTCACTGAAGTTCTGAATACTTAAATGGCATTTACATACAAAATTTACATCGCTAACTTAATACATTGTATTTTAAATATATTTTTATTTTCTCACACTAAACCAGTTGACTCGTGTGTCAGGCAGAAGTCATGGATGTGGAGAAAAAAGAAGTTTCACTAGTAATTTTTAATCAATTGCTGTAAATCTCACTAAAAATGAAACATAACTTTCATGGTCTCGGTAGTAAATCGAAGAATTTCAGATGCATTTATCCACAGAGTTGCAAACTAGCCTTCAATAATATGTTTGAACTCAAGCAAACATCAGCCTCTATTGGCTGCTCGCTGACACAGTGATATTAAATTATTGGATCGTCGTTTAATTTCTTATTTATTATTGGCTAAGAGCTCTCCAGGAGGTATCATATAAGTCAAGAGCCAATTGAGTAAGTGATATGAGCTTATAGTTGTTTGAATTTACATTTGAGTCCAAAATAGAACGCGAATTTTTCAGGTGCCTACCCAGCCGGCATCTTTAACTCCCAAATAAAATAATTTAAGTGAAAAACCAAACTAAAACCATTAAACAAAAAGCCTTTTATAAATTGCCAATAAAAACTTAGCCAAACAGTCTTATGAAAAAACTAACCCAAACCATTCAACCCGAAATAAAAACGAACCAGAAATCTAATCCAGAATAAGTTTCCCAGGTAACGTAAAAAATAAAATAAAATAATAATCTCAAAACCAATTTAATACAGGAAATCTAACTCAAATAACCAATTGAAAACAACCTTTCCCAAAAACCTAACCCGAATAATGTAATCCAAATATCCATACATAGGCCTAATTCCAAATGACCTTATTTAAGAACCTAGGTCTAACCTAAATCAGTGAACCCAATAGCCTAACCTAAATAACCCAGCCTAAAATACATAATCATCTAGAGCTTTGCACACCGCTCGGTGGCATGGACTGGTGGTCACCTTAATATAACTTCCACTGAAGAAAGTGTATTTCTCTTTAGAGTGTGATGTAGCAATGACGCGGCGGTGCAGATAAACGTGGCTGGACAGACAAGGAAGAAGAGAGGGTTGGTGGACAGCGCTGCCGAACACGAGGGCATATCCGGGTCCCGTAACGGTAAAAATTTCCGCGAGGGAGCGAGCGAGCGAGGATGGCTGGACGGCCGAGCACCACAGTCGCGTGAGGACCGCGCCGCTGGCCGCACCGTGTCTTCTTCCAGCCAGGTCAGTGACTCTTCAGTCCGAGACGACGACTGACTGCAGTGCTGCGGGCCATCACTTCTCGCCGAGCCTCCACGGGGAATGAAAGACGTGCACCCGCTGAGCTGACCGAGTGTGCAGTTATGACGTCCTGCACCGTGAGTACTGCACACAATACCTAGGCACCTGCTACATTCGCCGCATCAGGCTAGGAGACATCTCTTCTAGTCAATACTTCAAGTACAACATTAGAGTAACTCACTGAAAGAAATATATTACGCAAGTTACCATGCTTCTGTTAAACCATTGAGAACAGTCCAGTTAAGTTGTCGGTACTGTCTTAATTATTCCTACATCAAACTGTTCCATAGGATGAGTAAAGTGAGTCTCGTTTGTTTCTATTTTTTTTTCACGATTAAAATAATTTTAGCTGAAACAAGAGCAGGTACCAAAAATCTGTTTTGTAGTTTTTTTTAAAAAATGTTTTTTTTTTGTCGTGAAAACTATTTTTTTTTCAAAACGAGTATTGTACGTTTTCAACTAGAAAGTCCATTAACCAGAATTTCGTTAGTTTCATAATTAACCAAAACCATAGTATTTTCCACCTTGAAAAAATCAGCCAACACGGAGAAGACGAATTTTAATAAAACTAACAAACTTATTTTTGATATCTGCTCTCGTTTAGGGGTAATAATTTTTGTATCGCTAAAAAAGTAGAAACAAAAGCGCATGACCTTAATTATACAGAATATGTCGTTACTGTCAGTACCAATAATCAAATTGATTGCTGTCCCTATTTTAACAGATCCATGATAATTACAACAATAATATTCTTTCTGTGCAATAGCCTGTAAAGAGTTTACACAGGTAACGTGTCAACACTAGGACCACGAACTTTTCGCGAAAAGAATTTTGCCCCAGTTTGTTTCAGTGTCTTACGTAGGCCTACACATCTCTGCTTCACGTTGGGCAGCGAGTCTTTGCGAAGTGTCGTCTATCATTCAACTGTGCAAATCACAATCATGTTACTGCAACCAGCGGTGGATTTAAAAACGTGTTTGGGGGGGGGGAGAGTTACGTGACTTAATGGATCGTAAAAAATATCAGCCTTCGTCTCAAAAGTGTGGTTGTTTAGTGTTACAGAACATTACAAATAACATACATAAAAGTAGGACACATTAAATGTACTTTTATCATCATCGAAGAAAACACCAGTTTCCTTGAAGTGACTGGATATACATTGGCTACATAATGTTGAACACGATTTCGAGGCTGGGGGAGGAGGAGGGGGGTCTTACAGCCCGGTAGCCCCCCCCCCCTTTTTTTTAAACCACCACTGACTGCAATACTAGACTTCTGTAATATGCGGGTGGAACCTCTAGGCACGTGAGAGTTAAAACATCCATTCATTGGCTATGAAGCAGAACTATAGTTGTGCAGTTAATGCACTGAAACAAACTGGAGCAAAATTCTTCTCGCGAAAATTTCGTGGCCCTAGTCATCACACAATGGCTCTTGCTGAATGAACTCACAAATTGTGCTCGGGTATGTACAGGTCATTGAAGTCTAGCTTACCACCGAATTATAACACGAGTTTTGCATGCCTTTGACAAAATCTCACGTTCACGATACTCTGATTTTCAGGGGGAAAAATATGTTCCCCTTTCTTTCTATGACTTACGTACACACCTGCAGCTCTGCTCCGTGGTCTCTGAATGGATGTTTTTTACTCTCTGAGTCTGGGGGTTCTGTCCGCTAATCTCTGACGTGCGGTGTTGCAGTGAGCTTGTTAAATTATTGTCATAATCAAGTAAGTGACGCCAAGAAACAGAAAAAAATTCCCGTGTCCACTGAACAGTAGGCTAGCCTCAAATAACAACTATGCACTCAAGTGGACAGCAGTTCCTCATTGGCTGCCCGCTGACACGGTGATACCACATGATTGGGCCTGCGTTTAGTTGCTTCGTTATTATTGGCTCAGCACTTTCCAGAAGGTGCCAAGGGCAAGTTGTGAAAGTGATGCGTTCTTACAGTTTTTTTTAATTCTAGCTGCAGCGCAAAATATAATGCGTGATATTCCTGGTTCTCAGTTGCATGTCTTCCTAAATACACACTGCCAATAATCTGTGCACATAAGGCATTGGAACAAAGTGGTGCCAAAATATTTTCTTCACTAAAATAAGGTGGTATAACGTTACTACATTTAAAGGGCGTTCAAGTGGCTCATTATTACATTCTTAATCGCGTATACTAGTACCGCGAGAAGTGACGCTAGAGAAACACGTTGGACCCGCCTTCGGAAGAACCAGGGTTCGATTCACGACTTCCGTCATCCCCACTTCGTGTTTTCAATGGTTTCCCAAAATCGCTCGAGGAGGCACGGCTGTCTGACAATTCGCCGCCCACCAAGGCGATTCCCGGCGGGGTCGGTCTCCAGATTTTCGCATGTGGGAATCGTGCCAGACGATGCCGTTGGTCGACGGGTTTTCTCGAGGATCTCCCGTTTTCCTCGCCCTTCACTAATCTCACTCCTCACCAGCGCTGACCGAAATCTCTCACTCACACCCCGAGTTCACCCCAGAAAAACTTGGGGATGGTTCCCTAATATAAGGCCGGTGACTGTAGCGTAGTTGGTTAAGCGCCGGTCTGCGGTACGGGAGATCCAGGGTTCGAATCCCGGTTTGGCATGGGTGCTGCGTCGTACCTTCACCTCATTTAACACTCATCGCCTCTTAAGAGCTCAATTTTAAAAGGCAGTGAAATTCTCATCTCATCTTCCTAATATGGGATGTGGCTCACCAATTAAAATTTAGTTCTTTCAGTGCAGTTGTTTGTAAGATACATTGATATACTTTGTAAAAAAACTTAGGAAAATCTGTAGTCAACCTAAAACACGGGTTTGTCAAAATGGCATGCTATATCACGGTCTCTGGTGTGTAGGGAATGTTTGCACTTAAGACGTGCTATAAAATTTAGAAAGTCGAACTAGTGAAGTGAACTCTGATTACAAAACAGTTGACAACAGGAAACCGTACGTAAGTTGATTTGGCCTCTGCTTAAAGTGCACTGTTAACTACCGTAAAACACAGGTTCGAACCCGTGAGTACCCGTATTTACTTATTACAATGTGATAAAAATCATTATTTTTTATTTAACGGTTATGTAATACATTTTCGTGATGAGTATAATGTGAACATTTTGAACTCAATTTTCTCCAAATGAAAGTAGGTTTTTTTTTTCAAGAAATGTTACAAACACAACTTCGTACAATTTTTGAGGACATGCCTTGTATTTCCTTATATATATATATATATATATATATATATATATATATATATATATATATATATATACATATATATGTGTGTGTTTGCGCGCGCGTGTGTGTGAGTATATCATTTCTTAGGAAGCAGGGTTTCCGAAGATTATATTTAAAAACTAATAATTTCTAAGCGCAGTTTCAGGTAGTGGTAGAGCTACGATTTTGTCGCGATAATATTTTTTCATCACTTTGTTCTTACGTGCACATCGACAGCAGCGTGTGTTCAGGCACATATCTCATTTTATTGCACTAATAGCAATAAGTCAACTGTAGCAAATGTCTATGATTTGTCAGTAGAACCCCAAGGCAAGTGTTAGTCAAAGCATACAATCACAGACCATGAAGCAGAGCTACAGATGTGCGCATAGACACTGAAACAAATTTGTGAATATATATCTTTCCGCCATAAAATCGTGGCTCTAGTAGGCCAAATAGAGTTATGTTCTGTTAGCAATGTTAATACGAGGAGTATTGCGACGACTAGTCGTGGGTGAAACAGTAAGGTACGAGTGCTTGAAGTATACCGTGACAATGAATGAACTCGCCAAATTTGCATAACCGGCTCGTAGCGCAGAGAAACAAGAAGAAAATAATGAGGTGAGAGCGGCGTTCGAGAGGAAAAAAGTGAACATGTGAAGCAAGCTTCAAATTTTGCCTTAAATTGTAGTCTATAGCAAATATCTCAAACAAACGTTTTACTAGAAATAATGCGTACCCCATAGTTAGGGTCGTGAACTTTTCGCGGAAAGAATTTTGCCCCAGTTAGTTTCACTGCCTTACGTGCACATTTGCAGCTCCGCTTCATAGTCAATATGTTTTAACTTTCGTGTTACTTGGAATTCTACCCGCAAATCACCGACGTGTGGTGATTTGCAGCAACCGTATTCTCATTGGTGCAGTTGAATGAGAGACTTCATTTCACAAACACACGCTGCCAATAACCATGATGCATCGCTGCAGATGTGCTCGTAATGCACTGAAACAAACTGGGGAAAAATAATTTTCGCGAAAATTTTATTGCCCTGCTTATAACCATTCGTTCAGTCAGCATCGTCGAGGAAATCTACCAAAAATAACTATCACTAACATTGTTTCCGAGAATCACAAACATCACAGATGTTATTCCAGCATAAAAGCCAAAAGTTTCAAGTTAACTGTAGTTGGTGGATAGTTACATTGCCTAGAATGTGTTTTGCGTAGTAGGTAACTCATCAAGAAATATTCGAGACTCATTTGCTTCCCGGACATCCGATTGGCTAGCAAATTAATGAGAAAATTTGTCCGTGATTTTTAGAGCCAGTGATTTTTGGTGAAAAGAGTTTTGCAAAAATTGGTTTAAATGCCATATGTGCACATCTGCTGCTGTGCTTCATGGTCAGTGATTGGATGTTTTTTACTCTCAGCGTCTCGACTCAAAGACGTGTGGTATTGCTCTAACCTTGTTATGATTGGTACACTCAAATGAGCGACGCCCTGCGCCAATGCATTCTGCCAATAACCATGAAGCATAGCTGCAGAAGTGTACGTTAGTTACTGAAACAAATTGTTGTAAGATTCATTTCTCCAAAAATCACTGACTCTAGTGATATTACATACATAAATTATCGGTGAATAATATTTATTAATATTATTAAAATAACATTGATTTGGGCAGATATCGGTCGCACAGTAAATATTTCATCTTGCACTACCGAATGAGGTGGCGCAGAGTTAACGCACCAGACTCGACGAAAGGTCGCGTGTTCGTTTACCTATTAGACCATATTCTCTGTAGTTTTCCAAAAGGGGACCACGGTGGTTTGGTGGTCAGAGCTTCGTATGCTTGTTGCCTGCGCACCAGCGTACGGTACAGGGATCGATTCCCAGGCGCGGCTGAGTGTAAATTTGCATACGTCCAGATTAATCACTAAAGCTGTATTGTATTAATGGTCTGAACTTTTGGCCTATCTAGCAACAACCCACTGACAGCCACTGCGCCGTCTGGAAGAGGGCAAGCCTACCGAGAAGGGTATCATTAAATGCTCTCCTACTGCGGTGGCTATTCTTGATTCGCCACGACAGATGCACGAATTAAAGAGATCCAACGGTGTTGAAAAGCTCAATGTGCTAATAAAATGAGTGGTATGGGTGGATCCACGATTTTATGGCGAAAAGTTTTTTTCCACCAATTTGTTTCAGTGTCTTATGAGCACATCTGCACCTCTATTTCGTAGTCAGTGATTGGATGTTTTAACTTTCACTTGTCTTGGAGTTCTACTGGAAAATCACAGATTCTTATTGGTGCAATCAAGTGAGGGACATGCCTGAACAAAGACGCGCTGCCAATAACCATGAAGCGGAGTTGTAGATGTGCTCGTAAGACATTGAAACAAAGTGATGCAAACATATTTTCGTGACAAAATCGTTGCTCTAGGTATGAGGAAAAACAATGGTAACCCACAATTTTTAAATATTTGAGTTTTATGCAGGAACACAGTGGCGATTTCATTGTGTTCAGTACATTTCGATATAAGATATTAAGGGATTACTTGACAGAGAAATGTTGTTTCAAACACTTTTATATTTGTACGAGATGTGATTTGTTTTTGTAGACATACATTGTGACCATATCATACTGCAATGAACATTTTTTAGCTTTCATAGTTTTTCAAAACGGCATGTCAAAGTCCAAATTTGCATAAAACGGTTTTATGCTGTAAATGAAAACCAACTGACTTACCTAACTGAGAATAGTCACACAGAATATTTAAGACGTAGGCTACAATGTTTCCTATATAAAAACAAAAAAGACAATATACCATTAGTATTTTAAAAAACTCTGGAATTATCTAAGTTTTAACTTCAAAATTCAAAATTATTTTATGTACCAAAGTTTTAATTAATTTTTGTTGTTATTTAGGAGAACTTATAGCCTATAACATCGTCATTCAGTGTGCATTTTTTTTCAGTTCGGTAAGTCAGTTAGTTTTCCTTCGAATCATAAAGCCGTTTTATGCAAATTTGGAGTTTGACGAGCTATTATAAAAACAACGGAAGCTTAAAAATAATTCATTACAATAAAAATAGCCACAGTACATGTCTACGAAACAAACCATATAGTGTACAAATATAAAAATGTTTAAAACAAAAAAAAAATCGGTCAAGCGCCCCCTTGAAGCAATATGGCCACAAATAGCAGCACAGTGCAAAAACTATTACATTACAGGCCCCGCTTTTGTAGTTTATGACACCAGTAAAATAGTGACCTTTTATATTGCGTAGTTGCTTATTTTTCATTTTTTGTATACTATTGAAAGAAAAAAACATAATTGATAAAGAATTATGATTTTAAATAATTTCCTTGTCAAATTGTACCTTATCGTTACATGTGCTAAATTTAGTTGTGATACATTGTTGGTTACCATAAAAAATTTTTTGTGAAATTTACAAGGATATTCTTTGTACTTTTACAAATCCTTGTAAAAGTACAAAGAATACCCTTGTAAAATCATTAGTTTATGAAGTTACAAAGGTAAACTTTGTAACACTACAAAGGAATTCCTTGTACCTATAGCGACAATTCCTGCACTGTAAATTATTTTGTAAAATATGACAAGGCACTTCTTCGTAGTTGTACAAACTTTTGTAAATGTTGAAAATATTCCTTGTAAAATTATTAGTTTATAATGTTAAAAGGATTTTGTTTGCAAAAAACTTAAGAAAAAATGTGTGGTAGCCTACAAAAAACGTAAGTTCGCCGGAAATTTTTTATGCAAAGATAAGTATTTTTCTGGAATAAAGTGAATATTTATATTAATTGCGTGATTTAAAAGGAAGAATTATTACTGAACTATGCATTGAATGTATACAAATAAATATAAAGTAAACAATATGTAAGTTACGGTGGTCTAGTGGTAAGGTGGCTAGATTCGTTGCGTGGGGGATAGTGGTTCGAAACTTAGTAACTCCCGGGATTTTTTTATTGTTTCAAAATACTATCTTGTATACGTCCTTTATTTAAAATTTATTTGATAAACAAGTTCAGTGTTATTTATGAAGTTCAATGAACATTTAAATTTATTATTTTCCTTATTGAAAATACAGCTACAAAGCTTGTCCTTGTAATTTTACAAAGCTATACTTTGTATTTTATTACAAGGATAACCATTGTAGTTTTACAAGGAATTTCTTTGGCAACTGGGTTTCCAAGGCTTTTCTTTGTAAAAGTACAAAAATTTTTTTTACAGTGGCATTGTCTCTCCCCGTGCCCGTCTAATGACCTTTCTTGAAAAAAATGGGCGTGTCAAAAGCCCCGACCTTACGCTGGAGATAATACGTAACTGCCCTTCAGAGGGACGCCTGCCTGAGCGTTAAGATACTCAGAAGTGACGAAGCAGTAAGAGCGACATTGAATCGATCATCCAATGTCACATCACCCCAACTAGCCAAGCGCTGAACTAGAGTGCAATATTTCCGCTGATCCATTTTCACTTTGGGAATCTAAGCGGTGACAGTATAATTTAATTGGCGGAAAGTTGGCAGCTAAGTTCATTGTACGTTTCTGAGTTTCCCATTACATCCGGTTAGTACATTTTGAAGTACGGCAGTCGGGAAAGACTGTTGTAGTAACGTTGGAGGGCTTAGAAACATTGTTTTAATTAACATGGTGTCGTAACAATGGCGTTCTGTATTTTTCCGAAGTATGTTTTCTTCTCGTACACTGGCACGAGAGGGCACATGTGGAATAGTCACGTTGCAACACATTTGAAGCGCATGATAGGTGATGTCCTTAAGGCTGCGACAATTTTTTTCTGAGTTTTAAATATTTATCGTAGTTTTGTGAATTTGCATAGAAGAAAATGAAGCAAAATCACGAAACCTAGCAGAATATAGTTTCTACTTTTAAAACAAAATTTTAAAAAAGTTAACCTATATCTATTTAATTGAACACCATTGCATAATAGTATGGACTGACTCAAGAATTTCCTAAAATCATAGCAAAAGAACGACTAATTTTATCTGGAGCCGTAAACTTCGCTCCTCTTCAATAACTGTTCAATGTTTGGCTAGTATTTCTTTGGATGTTACCATAAAATTCAATAATATCTAAACGCAAAACCCCATAATAAATTTACATGAGACTTCTTTATCTCGTGGACCATCGAAATTATTTTGAAAAACCTGTAAACACAAAAAAATTATTTCGTGACCACAATATTTTAGTGGTGACTACGAAGTGTTTTGTGGTCTACCACAAAATATTACTTTCTGTGTGCCTTTATAACGAAATGCGTTATACTTATTAAAGCGTTTTTAAAAATACAAAGAAATTCTTTCTTAGTTTTATAAAGAAGAAAATTAAGCGTAGTTTAATATCGTGTGGTACATAAAAGAATGCTGACAGCGTTAACTGAAAATTTTAAGAATTTGAATGTTCTAATACGAAAACCTAAAAAGAACAATAATCGAAAACAGTTTTTATAATATGTAAGTACCTATTTTGTCACAAAGAGACGTTCGTTTAGGTCAATGTTTTGGGCTGGGAGTCAAAATTTCGAAATCAGTGCCAAAAATTAGTTTATCGGAAACATACTACACCTGCAACGTTTTTGCTTACAAAGTTGGCAGGAATCACTTTCTACTTCCCTATTCTTCTATAATTTTCTATATTGAGTTCTGCATTCCGGGATTTTTGATTGATTTATTTTAGCTCTAATTTTTGCACCAACACATTATAAGAATGATCGCTCACATTGCAGCAGTCAGTGAGTAAATTCAAGGAATTTAGTGAGTTAACTGTTCTGAATATATCTCGAGAAAATTTTAAGTGCTTTATGTTTATATATCAGGATTGCAGTTCATTGCTTGCTTTTTTTTTTATAGGTTCAGAGCATTCAAGAGGTTTCAAACAAGTCGCGGCTCAGTTGCGAAAGTGATGAAGTGATACAAAAGTACAGGTACTTGAATTCAGAAGCCTACTTCGCACTGAAATTTAAAGCGATTTTTTTACACATATGTAAACAAAAATGGCTCGATTTTTCATATGGAGCCTTGGCAGTCGTATAACGAATACGCAGAAATCTGAAAACTCTCTGAGTACAATTTATGTCGGTATGATCAAATAAAAACATTTAGTTGAATAATTTTTGCGTCATCAGGGGCGTATGAAGAGTTTGGTTTTGGGTAAAAACATTTTCTGTATGATGACTATATTGTGGGTTTCCTAAGGTTTTCGTTATTCGTAAATTGAAACTATTCATGTTTAATATGATGTCACTAAAGTGTTATTCATACTTGTTATATAAGTAAACGTTCTCGTTTGTCAATTACTTGATTGAAAGTAATATAGCTGGCAGTGTTTATTTTTTCCAAGAAAAAGGAAAGGATTAATTCCTTTAAAATCAATTATCAGTCATTCTATAACCCAGTGTACGTCTCTATCCCTGTGCAAAATTACGGTCCATTGAAATAACTTGTCATCGTCCTAAAATTTCACATTATGGTAAATAGTTTGTGAAATTCGCGATTTTGGCAACATTATATACCTGTGAGACCTTTGCGATAACAGACCAAAATCTTTCGTTTAAATAATGCTGGATTAAACAAAATCTCGTCAAACGTATCAAGCAGAACATCTAAGTATAGTGTGTGCTCGTTATTTTTAAAACATTATCTTACCAATTATTGTTAAATACACAAGATGTAGAATTAAAACCACCAAGTGAATAATACAAAACATAAATAATTTTACCAAGCTTAGAGGTTTAACTAAAATTATTGGTTTTCGAAATATTTCAGAAAATTTTTTTGTAAGGAACGGTGTCATTTATTTTAAGTTCCATTTCGAAAAAAACTTATCATCGAAAATACACAAATGCTTCTTGCAGTTACTTCTACAAATTACCTAGTGTTGAAGCACTACCGTTACACTAGTAAATTAATTAGGTTTAGATTTAGTATAGTTAACTATGTTTTCATAATTGTTTATACATAACATAAAATACATATAAGTATATAATATTGACATAGCATCATCATATAACGTAGCGTAGGACGCAAGTAAATGTTATTGATTGGCGACGGAGGAGTGTAGGTAGCCTCCTCGCATGACGTGGCAGGGACTGAGGCGATACAAAGGCCAAAGTACGGCCGCTCCTTGGCCGTGAACCCAGGCCAGTGAGCAGTGTCCTTGTCTCGACACAGAGATGCCTTCCAGCCACATCAGACTCCTCGCCCCCTGCACTAACTGCTGCCCTTGTCTACATACCTGCCATCGTCATCTGCTCGCTCCTTCACTCAATAGACTCTGAGTCAGTCAAGTACCATCCATCCAACCATCCACTCATCCATCAAGTCACCCATCCATCATCAACACACCCATCCCTCCATCCACCCGTACATCAATCCATCAACCCATAAATTCAATGATCCATTCATCCTTTCGCCCGCTGATACATTTCCCATACATCAAACTACCTATACATCCACCCATCCAACAATCCATCAACCCATAAGTCCAATGTTCCATTCATTCTCTCACCCCCGATATATTCCTCATACATCGCCCATACATCAGTCTACCCATACATAACCTACCTACCCATTCATCAATGCACCCATCTATCAAGCCATTAACACATAAGTCCAACCCTCCACCCAATCACCTGTCCGTACATTCCCCATCCATCACCAATTTATCAGCCTACCCATCTATCAGTCCATCTCGTCTTGGTCGTATCAATACCAACAAACCGGGTAATATGATAATTTATAAAATCACTAAATGTAAAAGGGAAAGAATCTTAAAAGGAAAATGTTAAATGAATATGAGACAGCTGTATTTACATAAAGTCATTTGAATGTTGTGTTTTGTAAAATCCATTTCAAGTTTTTTTTTTTTTTGCAAATAAAATATTCCACATAAAATAAATTAGTTGTGAAAGCTCACTTTTAAAAGTTTGGTTTGTCTGAGACACCGTCTACAATTTGGCTGTCCCAAACATTGTCCGTAAACAGAGTTAGGCCTACCATCTATGCCATTCGCGGTCCAGTAACCTTATCGCGCTGCCCGAAGAACATTCAACCCCAGGGACAGTGTCGCCACACTGACAGACATGCATGTATCGGCGCATAATCAAGCATGATCAAGAACAATCTTTCTCGAAAGGCTACCAGAGCACAGACAATGCAGCAGTTTGAAGGTCGACTTTTACAACACGACTTTAATTAAGAAGAACCTATTTTTTCATGGTTTATCATGGACAGTTATGATTTGATTGTCACACCTTAGTTCATTGTATAATTATATACTTAGGGGGTTTATAATAAATCAAATATCTATATTTATTTCGAATAATTATTTACATTTATATTTAGTTTGGTAAAATGTGCAAAACCGTTTATGAATTATTGTCTACTTATTTGTTCGGGAGACTTGCAATGGGAGCGAATTATTTTGAATATAAGCGTGGACGGTCACCGTTGCAATATTCTGTCATCCCAACAAGCCAGGTGAAGCATAACGTACAAAAAGAAACCAGGTAGTCAGATCATACACATAAAATAAAATACGTAATAAATATCACAAGATGTTATGTCAGAGAAAACACAAACAAAATACGAATAAATACAAAGTGAAACAAAAATTTAAAACCCAAATTAAATAATCAGGAAAACTATAAAGCCACAGGACAGCCAATTACTGGAACGGAGACCGAACAACACACAAGACTGGATGACAACAAGGTGGAATACACAGACGTGCAACTTGACGAAACAACGAAGACGACTCAGAAAATCACAGGTTTTCGTGGATGGGCTTGTTGCGAAATTTCGGGAGCTGACTTCTGCTCCCGTCTTTTGGAAAACTAAACTGATTTTTAACATACGTAAAAAAATTACTACTGATGCACCAAGTACTAAAGTGTAATTTTTAAGGACACGCGAGTGAAATTTGCTTTTTTTTCTGCAAGCTGTTGTATTTTCGCTCGACGTTTCTCATTGGCCGAGAACGTCGTGCCCTGCCGCAGAAATTGCTTCTACCCACTAATTATAAGCCTAACCGTAGTCACCAATGTTTTGTAGAGGGTTTACACACGCAACTGTCTTCAAATAATGGACCATGCCGAATGAACTCACATATTGTACTCGGCTATTTACAGACATCGAGGATCTTGTCACCAACAAAACACAGCGAATTTTGCATTCTCTATTAACATATGTATATCAAAATGCAGTTAGATATTATATTTCAGTACTCAGACACTGAGAATGACATACCTATATTATGATTTAGATAGATTATACATAAAAGTATTATACTTGATACCAAGATTTTTTTTCCCAAGCTGATCACAAACTGAGTATTTCAGGAATATATTTCAAATCACTCTTAGTTACCCAAAAGTTATACTGCCAAAACCACATGTGTGAAACTATTGATACTGATTTTTTAAATCCAAATGAAGTAATTGAAAAATTAAATGAAAATTCATTTACTTGGAAGAGTACGTGAACAAGTAATACTAATATGAAATATCCTGTGAAGTTGTATTTTTTTAAAATTAATTTTCCGGCACTTTTATGAAAAATTGCTAGCAGAGACCAAATGTGTTTTTCGGTAGGCACTACTAACCGTAATTGTTTACATCTTTACACTATTACAAAGCGTAGGCGATTATAACTAGAATATGGCAAATTGAAACTGAATTAAATTTTTTCTCAAAGTTGTGACGTCTATCCACCATTGGGCGTACTGTACATTTATGAAAACATGTTTTGCCAATAATTATATGCATAAGGAAATAATAGGGGAAGAAAAAGCTTTCGTAATCAAATACTCGGAAATTTCGGTGGTTCAACGACTTTCCAACTGGAATCCTCAGACTTTTGCATTTTGTCAGCAGCTACTTGTTCATTGGCTGCTTCTGTAGTGAATAATTGGCGTATAAGGGGGTGGGAGGCTACCAGAGGACAGGATATCGCATCCCTGATTTGATAGACTTCATATTCGGGCGTACGTAAATTTCTGCCGAATCCTGGAGGATGTCATGAAATGTTGCCCTACAAATGTGAGAGCTGACAGAATGCGTGTGGGTGTGAGAAGCGGGAGTTCACTGAGTAAACTCCAAACCAACGGCATCAGCCACCATGATAACTTTAGCGGGAGGCGAGAGTTTTGTCCACTACATTACTGCGTCCCCTGCTGCTCCAGTAATGGACAGTTCTATACTAATTAAGGTAAGTCGGTAGTCCGTAAGCGTTATGCACTTAATTTTATTTGGGAAAGGAAATTTTCGCGTTTTCATAATATTGAGCAGTAGAATCCACTGTTCTATTCATACTCAGTTCGTTAAATTTGTGCTGTTCCAGTAACAGCTCATTAACAAATGGTCGGGGCAGAGTGTGCAAAGGATAGTTGATTCTATCGTGCATGGTACTGAACTCGCGAAATATTACTTTCCCGAAATATTGGTTCAGTGTTCTAAGTGAAGATTATAATAAACAGTCGCCCAATCGTATAAGTAGCTTGCATGTACATAGGTTCAAACACTTAGTTCCACTGAAATAATATCTCGCAATATCTTGGTCACTGCGCAAAAAATCATAAACCTAATTCCATGGTCGCAGGCGCTGTACGGCAGTGCTTCGAGAAGTGTACCTGTCATTAGGCAACCCTCTTAACTTGTAAGTCTAATTGGTTGCATGTGATTCTCGCACTACTGCTGCACCAGTAGTAATTTCACGGCTTGCCACCTGGATAAACTTATATTGCGGGTTCGAGTCCTAGAAGCACGGAAGCTGTAAGGTCGAATAAGCACGTGTATCGTGCATCACACTAGCCTCTAAGCGCAAGTCAGTGAGCTGGCGTGCAGTCTTCGCGCCGACGACTAGCCTCTATGAGACATTCTGTGGTTTACTGTATCATTATGACGCCGTATTATACATCAAGGAGTATTGCGCATGCCTGTACTTTTAAAATATTCTTTGCCAATAATTTCGTACCAAAAATGAGCCCCAAAATCATACATTTTCGCTTGTTTCGGCTGCTAGAGAATCTGCTTTGATGGGAATTGGTGAAGCTGAAATTGGCATTCACACGTGTAACGTTCTTTGAATTGTATTCCTAAGCAGACATACCTTATGCCCACTGAGCAGTATTAAAAAAACGTTATAACAACGGATGTTCTGTACAACACTCGGCGGCCTGGGCAGCGGCCACAACACAGACCTTTGTTTGTTGTTGAAATACCGACTATGGTACCGACGGTATGAAAAGCTATAATTTCCGTTTCAATGCCTACGCGTAAGTACTTACGGGATATTTAATCACAATGTAATCAGCATATTCGAAACCACCGAAAATGTATTCCTTGCAGCAAACGTGTACCATTCCATCACAAACTAATAGAGACATGGCTATTTCGCGGGTTCAACAACCAGCTGGCTAGACTGCTCAGTCCTGTGTACACTATGTCCTCAGCTACTTGTACATTGTCTGCTGCTCCAGTGAGTGGACAGTTGTACATGTGACAAGGTAGCGCGGCAGTCAGTGAGTGTTTTCATGAAGGTCTGCTATTGGTTCACAGTCCTCAAGGAAGAGTTTCGGTATCATTGACGCAATTCCGAAAGTAACTTAAGAGTACAGGAGCATGATAGTTGTCGCCATTTCAAATGAATTACACCTTTGAAAATAAACAGTGAAGAATAAGGTATTGAACACAGTGCTTTTATTTGTCCGTAGTCAAAACCACACGTACAAGTTTTTCGTTGTTTGGTTATTATTCTTAAAAAAACTCTTATGTACAGAGACATGAAAACTTCGCGTTTTTTTTCAAGCACAAGCTAGGTTTCAAATATGTCTAAGTTTGTGTCACTTTTGCCATTGGTACTTAACTTTCTTGTCACCTAGAGAGTACTGAGCCAGTAATAAATAATAAACTTAATTATAGTCTAATCATGTAAGTATCACTGTCTCAGCGAGCAGCCAATGAACAGCTGATGTCTGCTTGAATACACAGATATTCTTGGAGGCTAGCCTTCATGTCCGTGAATACGCGAATTTTTCCAGTGACTACTTATGTGTATATAATATATGCGTGTGTGTGTTTCCTCTCTTTGAAGAAAAAAAACAAACAAATATTTCTCAACTGTGGTGTATATATACTCTTTCTATGCTTTAAAGCATGCTAAGCAGATTCAAAAAATTATTTTTCTGTCAAGATAATTAATAAAACGATTTTCCTGGGTAGTAGTTTTGTATTTTTGCAGATGAAATGGCTACTGGTTTCAAAATATTTTCTTAATGATTTAAAATATTTAAAATTTATATATCGTTCATATAAAGAGACTTAAACATTTTTTGTACAATGAGTAGCTGGAAGCCAACACCGCGTCGACCGCATCCCACAATTCGTGCGTGACTTAAGCGAGGTCTGACTTGTCCTTGAATTTCTCCCGCGTTTTATTCGTCGCCATAAAATGCGCACTGCACGTAGCACGTTCAAATATACATACTAGGTAGACGTAGCCACCATAGGTTGAAAAATTTAATACGGTCTCGAGGATGTTGGTAACTTGCACCGCTGACGGGATTAGAAAAAATGCCACATTTCGCTCAGCATTACTTGGTTGTTTCCAGTAGCCAGCGAGCCTTACACTTGCACTACACAACAGTTACAATTAATGTATAAGTCGTTCGGGACAAAGTGAGCTCTAAAGGTTTAACCTTTGAAATATATCACTAGCCGTTACTGCAAATAATTCAACATTAACTATAGTTGCCTAAATGCTTGTATGGTTTGCAGCAAATTGTCGCATGCAGTCCCGTGTATTTTCCTGTTTCAATGCAATGATATTTAAATAAAATCAACTGAATTCGACAAATTTGTGTTTTGTATAAGAATTATCTTTTTTTTGTAAATATAGGTATGTTTCAACCGACTGCACAGTTAATCTTAAACGCGCAAACAGTAAGGGTTTTCAAGTGCGATAAAATCATCATTTTATATTTATATTAAATAGTGTTTGTTTTGTAGACAGTACTTGTGAGTACAGTTTCCTCTTACGAAACAATTTTAACTCGCATAGTTATCTCATAACGGTGCTTCAAAGTCAAAATTGGTAGCCTATGTTCTTTTGCATTGCTAATAGTGAAAACCAATTGACTTACGTAAGTTAAATCATTCACAGTGAAATAACATGCCACGGGCTACATATTAAAACAATTTTAAACAATCTCGTGAGCAATATTTGTATTTTTTAAAAATTGCTGAATTTTCAACTTTTTTCCTGTAGTTTTGCGATTTTTTTAAAATTCCAAAATATTACGTTATGGTATTTTAAATACTTTATTGCATAGTTCATGGGACGTAATATCACGGTGAATTCTTTTATTTAAGTAGGTCAGTTGGTTTTCACTATTTGCATGGAAACAGAACAAGCAAATTTTGACTTTGGCGCACCGTTATGAGAAAACTATGAAAGCTAAAAATTTTTCGTAAGAGGAAACTGTACTCTCAAGTATTGTCTACAAAACTAACACTATTTCACAAAGATATAAAATTTTGATTTTATCGCACTTGAACACTCTTAAGGGACCTCCCTACCTGAGCTTCAAATGCGTTGCAGCGAGTTACGGTTATTCTTTTTTTTTTTTGACACAACAATTGAACACATACTATATTTGTATATCTACTAGAAGAACATACAATTAAAACTATGTTGTTATAGTTAAAACAATTCGGCACGTTTAATAGATATTTCATTTTCGGGCCCCTCAAAATGACCAAAAATGGGTTTTCCAGACTGCCGTATCTAGAAAAATAACAACCGGATACAAAAAAACAGAACTATAGAATCAAACGTTAGACTTTGAACCGTGTTGCCCACAAATAATATAACATGATCACCGCTCAAAGTCTCGTAGGAAATGGGATACAATATGGTGATTCGGAATAAAGTGAGCACTCAAAAATGCCCTGATTAATTTCTATTTTCCGCCAGTTTACATTATTCCACTGCATGTAAACATAAACTTGCCGCGTACCTTTATTTACATAGGCTTGTACAATGTTTCCATTTAGGCCTACATTACACTGCTGCGATAAATATTATCTATAATATCTACTCATTAAATGCACGGGCGCTGTATATATGATATACCCAATAGTAATCTTAGTTATAAATACCTGCGAGTTAACGTTTTAAAACACTGTTTTTTCTGCATCGACTCTAATTGGATGTACCGTTTCTTATCTCGTAAATGCATGCGTAGTAAATTAATTTGTAATTCAAAACCGCCACTATAAACACACACGACACACGCAATTCAATTTCCATTCAGCATAACTTACTGTCATGAAAGACGACGCAATTAACAAAAGCAATAAATAACGTATTTTCTTAATGTGTGAAAAAGAAAAAATGCAATTTCTAATTCCATATGCTCAGGCTGGCGATCGTAAAACATAGCAAATTACAGATTACTAATGACTTCACATAATTTAGCAATGATATTCATAAACAGTTACGACTAATAATTGTGAGTGTGTTCGTCAGAAACCCATATTTATTACACAACGGACAGAGACACTCATGACTCAACTCGCTTTCAGGCCTGCGAAGCGGCGAAAACCTAACTCTGGTGCCACCTGTCGACAAAATTTTGAACTACGTCTGTGGCGCGAGCGTTTTTATTCTTTCAATTCAATTCAATTCAATTCTTTGTTGTCCTGTCGACTACAATATATACAGAAATTGGACAAGTAGTATAGGACTCGTCAAATGATATACATACATACATATTTACAATACATAACATAGAAGGTACAACATGTCACTTTTAATTGCTGGTAGCCCATCTCTAACATTACTGTACAATCATTTACCGTCGTTGAACACTTAGACGTTGAACTCAATTGAACATAATTGCATCAATATTTACAATGATAACAGTATCACATTTATGCACCAAGAGAGCTCAAGGACAAATCATGAGAAACTACATAGCAACAACAATACATTTCATGGTTATATTTCCCTCAAGGGATCTCAAGGACAATTAAGATGCGAGTTACTTTCGATAAACCTCAATAATTACAAGCACAGTTACCCATTACCATACACACTCTACAACTATATAAAATATTCATCAATAGAATAATGTGCCGAGGATAATAAATACGTCTTAATTTCTTTTTTAACTATACCAGTGTTGTTTGAACACATCTCCTTATAATTAGATGGCAGTGCATTGAGTAACTTTACAACTGAAGAATATACTCCCTTCTAGCAAATAGATAAGTTAACTGCAGGAATATTTAAGTTATTTAATTGTCTGGTCTTATGTGTATTGATATCCTTATTTTTTGCAAAGTCTTCAAAATTGTCAACTAAAAAACAGATAATAGAATAGCAATATTGGCCAGCGAGATTTAGATATTTTATCTTTTATGAAAATTTGTTTGCATGGTTCTCTGCCATCCAGTTTACATATTATTCTCAATGCTCTCTTTTGGATTAAAAAAACTTTATTGCTATCTGTTGAGTTTCCCCAGAAGATTATTCCATAGAATAATATAGAATGGAAGTATGAGAAATATATTTGTTTTAAAGTACCTTCAGTAACTAAGGATGACATATGCCTCAGAGAAAAGCAAGCAGCACTCAATTTATCAATTACGTATTTAATATATTTTTTCGAATTTAGATTTTATTTTCAAATGTAGACCCAGAAACTTTGTAGAGCTAACATCTGATAAATATTCCCCATTGGCTACAATCAGCCCTCCTGAGCTAGTCTTATTCTTGGTAAAAAATGCTGTATAGTTAGTCTTGTTATTATTTAAATTTTGTCAGGAACCAATTTGTGAGTTTTACTAATACATCTTGTGAGTTTTCTTGCAATTGGACATTTGATTTAACATGTATCAATAGACTGGTATCATCTGCAAACAGAATGATTTTAGAAGACGGAGATACTGATTGCATATAATTTCGGAGATCATTAATAAAAATTATAAAAAGCAATGGTCCTAGAATAGATCCTTGAGGAACACCATGTTTAATATATTCGTAGCCAGATGATAATTCATACAGTGTTTTTTCTTCTTTTATGACAATCTTTTGCTTGCGATTTGTTAAATAAGATTTAATTAGTGAATTCACGTTGTTGTTTGCGCCATAGAACTTAAGTTTTTGTATAATTATGTCATGATTTACGCAGTGAGGTCACAGAAGATCCCTACGACATTTTCCTTCTGATTCAGTATATTGAGCATAACAGCTGTTAGGTTATGTATAGCATTATTAACAGAAACACCCTTCCTAAAACCAAATTGTGAAGGTGAGAAAATGTTGTTTTCTATAAAATGATTATTTAACCTGATGTATATAAAACTTTCAAAAATGTTTGGAAAAGTAGAAAGAATAGCAACACGTCTATAGTTTTCTACCAATTCTCTATCACCCTTTTTAAAAATAGGTTTAACTATTGCTACTTTAAGACGCTCTGGAAAAGTACCAGAGTCGAGCATGCAGTTACAAATATTGCTTATGGGTTCACTAATAAAGGATGCAAATTTTAAAATTAGTATACTATTTATACCATCGAATCCCTGTGAATATTTTAATTTCAAGGACTTTGTTATTTTAGCTATTTCATATGGTGTTGAAGATATTCATTTAATGTTTGAGAATATTGAGGAATAAGAACTACTTAGGTAGTCAAGAGATTCATCTTCATGAGTATTACATTCAGCCTTGCCTCCATTAATTAAATTGTTTACTACTGTGATATATTTGTTGAACAGTTCTGCTATTTATTGAGGGTTACTAGTTGTTGAATCTAATGTTTTTAGGTTTATATCTAAGGATCTTGATTTTGATTTTTTTGTTCTCATTTAAGAATATTCCAAGTGATTCTGGATTTATTGCTAGAGTTCATTATTTCTTTATTTAATGACACATGTTTAGATTTTAAAATCACGTTCTTTAGGATTTTACAATAGGATTTGAAATAGCTTACAATACTAGAGTCAGGATTACTTCTACTTTCAAGATAGAGTTCTCGTTTCTTTTTACATGATTTTATAATTCCTTCTGTTAGCCAGTTTTTATTTTGTTTGTTACATTGAGTAACTGCCTTAATAGGAAAATATTCTTCAAATAATAGTATAAAAGATGCGTGAAAATTATTGAATTTCTCATTTACAGTATTAGCATGACAGACTGTATCCCAATTTTGAAATGAAAGAGCTTCTAAGAAATAATAGATTGAGTCATTATAAAAAATCCTCAGTCTCAATTTCTTATCATTACAGGGCTCACCATTACTTAATCCGACGGGTATGGAAAGGAGCAGGCCACCGTCATCAGATAGCCCATTAATGTACAGACAAACTTTGCTATTTGCCATAAAGTCTCGGGTGATGAATATGCTATCTATAGCAATAGAAGAACTGCTAGTGATTCTTGTTGGGAAATTAACAGTTCCATTTTAATTAAATGTTTCTAAGACTTTATTTAATTTATATTTAGCATTGTCATCTCTCAAGAAATCAATGTTAAAGTCACCACAGAGTATTAATTTGGTTGCAGGAGTAAAAATTTTAATTAAAACGTTTTCCAATTTATCGATAAATACATTTACATCGCTTGACGGTTACCTATAGATATTAACTACCATAAACTTAAATAAATTGCCATTTATACGACACGCGCAACATTCAAACATTTTTTCAGCACAATGGGAAGTTACGTCAATAGGACACAATCAACATTATCTTGTACATGTATGCTTACCCCTCCCATTAGGTTCTCCGACGTACAGAAACAGGAAGCTAATACACACCATTCAATATTGATTTGATCAATTTCTGATTTTTTCAGATGATGTTCTGAGAGACATATGACAAACAGATCTGAAGTACTTTTATTGTTTAATTCAGTAAGTTCACAAGATAATGCCAAATATTTATTTTGTTAGCCTCTGATGTTCTGATTTATCACAATGAAATATCTATTCACGCAAGATGTCTTTGATAAAGGCCAGTTCAATTTATGAACTGGGAGGTTGGTCTTATTTATTAAAAGTTTCTCTCAGCCATAATTAAGGTACTCTGAATAAATGTTATCCCGTAGGGCTCTGTTAATGGTTGTTTTTAGCACATCATGAACTTTTACAGAATGTTGTAACTTACATGGAAGAAAAATATTATGGGCTAGAGCTTTCATTTACACAAAAAAATTTCCTTCTGGAAGGCGTTTTGTCTTGATTGCCCACTTATCCAAAAATGTACATTTTGGTGTTGAGTTTTGCAAGCTATTATTTACACAATCAGCTTTGGCCTGGATCTCTTTCCTAGAAATAGACAACCACTTATCTAAAAAGGTAGGTTTAACACGAGGAACGTCAGATTTTCTACTTA
>PNEQ01096142.1:56479-83866 GCA_003012365.1 Medauroidea extradentata
TTTTTTTTTTTTTTTTTTTTTTTTTTTTTTTTTTTTTTTTTTTTTTTTTTTTTTTTTTTTTTTTTTTTTTTTTTTTTTTTTTTTTTTTTTTTTTTTTTTTTTTTTTTTTTTTTTTTTTTTTTTTTTTTTTTTTTTTTTTTTTAGTGCAGCATTGACACATGATGTACTAGGCAGATCATGCCTGTGTGGGATGTTTACAACTATTACAGGCTTATTCTTCAGTTTTGGTAAATTTTCTTCCAGTCTTTGAACTGCTTTCTCCCCTTTATCTCTTCCGACGTCGTTTGCCCCGCCGATTATCACAACAGAATCCTAGCCATTTACAGCCAAGAGGTCTTCTGTAACACAACGCAGTACTTCACGCTGTGGAGTTCCAGGTTTAGTGAAACCGAAAGCACTAACACTTGCACTGCATGTCGATACTTCAGAGGCAACACCCCGTGCATAGCTATCGCCTAGTATTAACACCGTAGGCCTATTTGTTAACAGTTTACTTCTGCTTTGAGTAGGCACAGTGGTGGCTGTAGTACTGCTGCGGGAGGAAGAAACTTCTTGAACTGTAGTTTTGCTTCGGTTTTCCCGATGGTCCGTTTGACCAACTTGTGTGATAGTCCCTTTGCCTTGATGCTTTCTCGCACTGCGCATTATCCGAACCTTGCAGTTTTGTGGAAAGTCGTTTAGGGTGCATTTTGCCTTGTTGATTCCCAGGAATGGTGTTGGATGGAAGATGTGGGAAATCAGAGTTGTTTAAGGAAGAAAACCGATTTTTAAGCGATACAGTGAAATTCTGCGATGGAGAGTTGCGAAGCAGGGTTCTGTTTTGTGCTGTATTTGCCCGCACATCTGTCTTGCAAGGCGACCGTATCTTTCGGCTGGCAGCGAGTTCTTCTTTCAAAATATTTATGATTTCTTTCAAGGACTCATCTTCGTCTTTTAGCATCTGGATAATTTTTATATGATCACTTGCAGTCGTTGAGCAGTGTGCTGCTGTCTCCTCGGTTTGCCGATCGTAGCCATTTTCACTAGCACACGTGGCACAATGCCACTCGTTTTGCGGCATTTTACATTCGCCCACTTCACAACATCTACTATAATGATACCACGTATCAAACTTCTCACACAGAATTCCATTGCGAACAATGTTCCAGCATTTACCGCACTTGGCATTGTTTAACACAACATTTTTATGCGAAGTTACGAAACTAGATCTCTTCAACGACGCCATCTTGTTAGCGGCTGTGTGTCAACGACAGTTTTGAATTCAGCGGGCGGTTGCATCACTTTGTCGTGGCGCTAATCAAGTCGAACGACACAGTCAGAAGGTAGGTCAATAAGATCATAAATAAATATTTTAAAGTATATGGCATACGGAGAGGTCGATTGCATTTGATGTTCTTTCAATAATGCTGTATTCAAATAAGAAAATACATGGAATTACAAGCAATTATTAGCTACCAACCATAGAAACAATAATGTAACTATTGTTAATGTTGACTAATATGCTGTAACGGCTAGTGATTATTTTCAAAAGTTAAATCTCTAGTGCTCACTTTATTCCGAAAGACCTATAGTAAAGCATTGCCTGCCAGTTGAGTGACTTGCGCGGAGAGGCGATAATGCATTACATACTTCGGTCAACGGCAAACTTACCACTCCTACCTCACACACAAATACAACCGATCTAGGGAGGCCGTGTCAGTGTTTCAGGCGCTTGTATTCAACCTGCATTAACACTATATAAATAAAGGCTAATTTTAGGTTCGCTATAGCAATAAGAGTGTTGCATATATCAACGTTATATTTGCAATTTATCAAAGACGCAGTCGTTATTATTTTCGCTGCGTTCTGCAAAATCAAGTATAACAAACGGTTACATTATCAACGCGATACGAAAATAAAAGTTTTGTGAAATTTGTAGCAACCATTCTTTATACTCGACTTCGGAAAATGCAGCGAAAATAATAACGGCTCTGTCTGCGAAGATAATAGTGATACATGTAACACTCTTATTACTACAGCGAATGCAAAATTAGCCTTGATTTATATGGGGTCGATGTGGATTGCATACAAGCGTCTGAAACAATGACACGTCCCCTTAAGGGCGCGGTCACCTCAATTTTAAACATCTTTATTTATTTCTATATTTGTACCAGATATTTTTTCTTACTTTAGACATAAATTGTGATACAATCTTCCTCTTAGGAAACTTTTATATCTCTCAATAGTTTTTGCCTAATGAGTCGTAAACGTCAAAATTTGCACTTTACTGTTTTAAGTACGCCACTAAAATCAACAGACATACCAAACCGACAAAATTAAGTGTATAACAATGTTGTAGGTCATGATTTTACATATACAAAAACAAAAAATAAAAGAAATTTGTATTTAATAAAAAATGCTGAATTTTGAAACGAAATTTAAAAAATATATCAAAAAACAGTTTGTATGTCTGTTGGTTTTAGTGGGGCACTTAAAACTGTAAAGTCCAAATTTTGAAGTTAGCGACTCATTACGCAAAAACTATGAGAGATACAAACATTTCCTAAGAGAAACATTTAATCACAATTTATGTATAAAATAAGAAAAAATATCTGGTACAAATATAAAAATAAAAAAAGACGTTGAAAACTGAGGTGAACCGCGCCCTTAAGGCGGCCGCCTACCCCACGCTTCAGATGCGTTTCAGTGTGTTCTTAAACAGATTTTTTCTACTAAAATATTCCACGTGTGCCCTTTGTGTCAGCGTACGAAATGAAAACAAACTTCAGACAATGTCGCAACCTCAATCTTAAGACGCCACACTCATTAAAACACTGTTTCTAAGCCCTCCAGCATGGCTAAATCGGCCTTTTCAGACTTCCGTGCTTCAAAACGTACGAACCGGATGTACGTGAAACTCAGATTGCGACCTGCACTGAACTCAATTGTAGACTTTCCACCAATAAAATTAGGCTATATGGTCACCGTGTAGTCTCCCATAGTAAATACCGTTCGGCGGGAAGTTTGCACGCTAGTTCAGCGCTTGACTCGTTGAGGCGACACGGCATTTGGTGCGCGCTTCAAGGTCGACCTTACAGCTCCGTCGCTTTTGAGCCTCTCACGCGCGGGTAGGCGGCGCCCTTAAGGACGTTGGACCCGTAAAAATTCAAAATTTTATATTTGTGCCAAACACTGTTCAACTTTTACACATCAGATAACATGTCATTTCCCCGAATAAAAAAAATTAGGGCCCGTAGTTTTAGCATAATCACCTACCAAAGTCACAAAATGGCAGTTGCGGTGTAGCCAAAATAATAAAAAATAATTAACTTGCAGAAACAAGATAATTCATATCGATACTTAATGATGTGAACTACTTCAAGACACTTTTGTAAACACAAAACGATATATTTTTGTATTTTTTAAATATTGGTGAAAATGAGTAAATTTTTGCATAACTTTGACTTTCGGCTACTACTGAAATATTCAAAACTAACTTTTGTCGAACATGTCATGAAATGCATTGATACACTGACTTTCAGTTCCCGTCATTTTGAATTCATTAGTTAATAACTTTTTTTTTATTTTGGCTGCACCGTAATGGCTGTGATGAGTGATTTTGCAAAAACTATTGGGCCTATTTTTTTTCTTATTTGGGGAAATGACGTGTTGTCTGATGTGCAAAAGTTGAACGGTGTTTGGCACAAATATAAAAAAAAATGAAATTTTACGGATCCAACGCCCTTAAGTGCCGTGTCCAGATAGGTTAGACATTTCCCGTCGTTAGCTGTTAAGCGCGGAAAGATACGGATTGGCTGAAAATACAACTTTAGCAGGGCTTTTTTATTTGCTCACTATATCCCGAACCGCATTTAGTTTCTTAAGAGTCCTATTCAGCAGTTGCTAGGCGCTACGTCTGAGGTACGGAAATAAGGGAATGATAAAGTCTTGACAGCCTCGTGCGCCAACGGCCATGTTGCCTTTTTGCACCGGGCGCGAAAACGACGTACAAGGATTTGGTATCTGTCTTTTTCCTACGGCACTTTAAGCGAGGACCTTACTTTTATATTTACGGAAAGTTCGTAGTGAAGTCCCACGAATGCTTCTCCGTTTATGTTTTACGATTCCTGTAGGTATTTCTTTTACGTGACAGCAGTCTGAGAAAGCCGTTTATAGCCGTTTTGAGGTGCCCCGAACCATATTTCTACGAACGATAGCGAGGAAAAAAAAAGGAAGCGTCATTTTTAATGTTTACTTTTCGCAGATAAAGATATAGAACACACGTTTACGTTTTGTAGTATTTCTTTAAGAAACTTTCTCCTTACATGCTGCAACAGTGTACAAGCGCTAGATGTATAGGACTCTTAACCTAATTAAACTATTATTCTATTAAGCGAACTGCATTTTTCGGTCGCTTAAACTAACCTAATCTAACTTAAACTAACGTAAACTAATCAAATGTAAACTGTCACAAAGGACAGAGGAAGGAGTGTTAGCGCCGGCAACTGGGAAAGGAAACAAGAGCAAAGAGCCACTGGTGAAAGAACTGTAACATGTTTTCAAATTTCACTCCCCAATAAAATCGTTAACGTAACTTGACAGACGTAACAGAGCGAGGTGGCCCAACGGTAACACGTTTGGCTCGCATTGGGGAGGTCTCGTGTTCGATCCCCGACACCCGTCATCCTGATTTTGATTTTACATCGTTACCCGAAGTCGCTCCAGGCGAATGCTGGGATGACTCCTTAAAAGTGCTTGGTAGATAATTAAACGCTAAAACATCCACTGATTTCTACGCTTTTTTCGAAGCCAGTATGGATAAAATACTCAATGGCAATCCTAGATAATGGCATTTTCCAACTATACGAGTAAATATTTATCCAGAATTACTAATTCGTTAAGCGTGATCTCTTGCGCCGCAGTTAAATGCACGAGGTTCCGGCGTCAGATATTGTGTCTCAGAAGTTCGTAATACTGGAAATAATTTTGTTTAAAACGTTGGCTAAAACTATTGTCTAGGATTGCTGTTGTTTAATTTTCGCATATTGGCTTCAAGAAACCTACAGTTATAGATTAAAGCTTTTAGCGTTGAATTATGTACCATGTCCTCTTAAGAAAGGTCATAGCCTAATCCTTTCCCAACTCCCGTCATTGTAGCAAGTTCTGAGTAACCGTCTCGACCTCGCTGTCGACGAGACGTAAAGCCAGGTTACCTTATCATACTTGGCAGAAGTGTGGCCGCTAAAACCTATCCACTCGCGACTTCTACCTAGTATAAATATTCAAAGATAGCGCTGCGAAACATATCTTTGAGTAGCGAAACGTGCGTGTGTTCCAAGTGAAGCCGTACTTGGCAACTTTCACTTGTCTGTGGTTAGGGCCACGATTTTGCGGCGAAAAAATGTCTTCCTTCATTTGGTTTCAATCCCTAATGTGTAGAGGCTGGAAAAATTCGTGGAATCACTGACATGTAGGCTAGCTTCCAAGATTATATGTGTATTCAAGCAGACAACAGCTGTTCATTGGCTGCTCGCTGACACAGCGATACTACGTGATTAAGGACCTGCAGTATTTCGTAATTTTCTGACAGTTGGCTGGACTCCAAGTTACTTTGTATTCAACTGACTTCTGCTGTAGGTCGACATTTTGTGTCTCCTGCCCGAGAGAGTTTTTCAACCAATGATGAGAGGTCAACTTTAAAATACCCACTATTTTATAACGCCGGCACACAGAGATACGAAAGCCTTGAACCAATAAAGTCACGGAGTGTTTTCGGGTGTGTATAGGCCAAAGAATTCTAGCCTGCCCAAAAATAAATAACGCGAAATTTGCACGTCTCTGCACATGACTCGGCCAGCATATAGATGATTCTTTATTATTCGGCTATTGCTCTCCAGGAGTTGTCAAACACGTCGAGGATCAATGGTGAAAGTAACAATATCTTGGAGATGTTTGAAATGTAGCTTGTGCGCAAAAGAAAACGCGAATTTTTCAGTTCACTACTTTTGTGCACATTTGCAGCTCTGATTCATGGTCAGGGGTTGACATTTTTTAACACTCAGTGTCTTGAAGTTCTACCTGCAAATCACAGACGTGTGGTGTCGCAGTTACCTTATTCTGATTGGCACAGTTAAATAATAGTATTTTCTGCACAAAAACACGCTGCCTGTAACCAAGAAGTAGAGTTACAGATGTGCACGAAAGCCATTGAAACAAGTTGGTTTAATAGTATTACTTTGCGATTTGATAGCCACCTATTTTTGGTGCGAATAACTTTGCACCAACTGGCTTGCACTGCCTTTAGTCCACACCTCCATCTTTCTCTTTTTTATGGTTATTGTCAGCATGACTTTGTATATAGGCGTCGCATATTTGAATGTGCCTGTGAGAATAACGTTGCTGCAACATCACAAATGTGTGAATGCGGGTATAAATACAAAACGAAAGCATCCAACCAATCACTGATCATAAGGAAGTGCAGCAGATGTACACGTAAGGCATCGAAACCTGTTGGTGCAGTACTCATTTCACCAAAAATCAGTGCATCTACCCTTTGATAATATACAGTATCATTCCGAATTATTAGAGACTTAGAAATGTCGCGGGTTCAACGACCAGCAGGCTGGACTGCACAGTCCTGTGTACACTATGTCCTCAGTTACTTGTGCATTGTCTGCTGCTCCAGTGAGTGGACAGTTGTACATGTGACAAGGTAGCGCGGCAGTCAGTCAGTGTTTTCATGCAGGTCTGCTATTGGTTCACAGTCCTCAAGGAAGAGATTCATGAACAGCGGTCCAATCGCGAAAGTAATTAACGTGTAAAATTTTTTGAATTCTAACGTCTTACCAAACGAATTTGCGAATTTCCCGGGTCTCTACAAATGCCGTAAAACTTATTAATAGGGCCACGAATTTTTCGCGGACCGAATTTTGCCCCAGTTTAGTTCAGTGTCTTACGTGCACATCTGCAGTTCTGCTTCATAGTTATTGGCAGCGTGTCTTTGTGAAGCGACGTCTCTCATTCGACTGCGCCAATCAGAGTAAGGTTACTTCCACACAACATGTCTGTGATTTGCGAGTAGAACCCTAAGAAACGAGACAATTAAATCATCCATTCACTTTCTATGAAGCACGACTGCAGATGTGCACATAAGATTCTGAAACAAAGTGGGGTATAATTCTTTTCGCAGAATGTTCCTGGCCCTACTTATTAATAATATAAAGTAAGGTATATCTCTAATGCCAACTTTGAAGTGTCGAACCACTTTGAGCTGTTGGGCGGGCAGACAGCGGGAAGAATGTCGGCGCGTGATGGAAAGAATGCAGGTGTTTTCCCAGCTGCGTGTTCCTCCACAGAACCGTTACGTTGCCGGGCCTCTTCCGTCAGACGCGGCGGGCCTGTTGTGAACGGACGACGCAAGTGTGTGTGTGAGTGTGTTGGCAACAGTTTCTTGTTTCCGGGGTCTCCACGCCTCGCCCGCATTCCCCACTTCCCAGGATGCCTGCCCTGCGATCCTGAAAGCAGGTTGCCCTCAAGCCATCTAGTCTCCCATTTTTGTGTTAGACTTGTTTTACTGTTGTAAATTGTTCAGAAGACAGCCTTGCTAAGAATAGCATCAAACATTAACCTTTATTGATTAGGCATGTGCGAAATTAGCGTTATTTTCTGACATCATACTAGACAATAAGCTGTTATATATTCGCTCGTCGTTCCTCATTGGCCGACAATGTCATCGATTGCCGCAGAGATTGCTTCTAGACAATGGTAATAAATTCCAACGTTAGAGTTACCAATACCTATCCTGTAAAGTGTTTGGTTGCTAATGTCATAACTAGAGACTGGAAATATTCGCTGGTTCACTGACATGTAGGCTAGCCTCTAAGAATATATGTGTATTCAAGCAGACATCAGTTGTTCATTGGCTGCTCTCTGACACACTGATACTACATGATTTGGCCAACATTTAGTTGATTTTTTATTATTGGCTCAGCGCTCTCCAGGATGTGTCAAATAAGTCTATAATCAATGACGAAAGTGACACAAACTTAGATATGTTTGAAATCCAGCTTGAGCGTAAAAGAAAACACGAATTTTTCAAATCCCTCGTCATCACATAAAGTTCGTGCCCAAAGTACGCACAAATCCTACTCGGGATGTACCAGGAACTGAAGTATAGCTTACTACCAAATAAAAACGCGAATTTCGCAAGTCTGTTAATTGTTAGAGACTCGGAAATTTGACAATTCCGTTTGAGAAGACGTTAGATTTCAAACTCCTGTACGCGTTAATTATATTCGCGATTGGGTCGTTGTTAGGGAACCCTGATTTTTGCGAAAAGAATTTTGTAACTATTTGTTTCAGTGTCTTACGTTCACACCTGCAGTTCTGCTTCAAGGTTATTGGCAGCGTGTTGTTGTGCAGATTCGTCTTTCATTTGACAGCACCAATCAGAGCAAGGTTATTGTATGTCATTTTCGGGCAGAACACTAAGACGCGTGAGAATTAAAATATCCAATCACTGACCACGAAGCAGAACTGCAGATGTGCACATAAGGCACTGAAACAAAATGGGGCAAGAAAACCTTTTCGCGAAAAACAGGGTTCCCTAGTCATTGTTTCTTAAAGTCTTTCTTAAGGACTGTGAACCAATAGCAAACCTGCATCGAAATACTCACAGACACCCGCGCTAACCTGGCTGACAACTGGCCACTCACTGTAGAAGCAGCTAATGAGCAAGTAGTTTAGACAGAGCCTACGCTGGTATGTGGATGCCAGATAGCAGGTCGATGAACCCGCGAAATTTCTTGGCCTTTATTTACTATCCTGTAAGACGTAAAATATTTCATGTCCCTATCTGTATAAAGCTTATGTTCTCGTGGCCGAAAATGGATGTGTTCTTGTACTTTTTAGGCTTAGACATCTTGGTGCACTATCTTTTAAAACGCATAAGCGAGCTAGTAACTACAACCACAGAATATTTAGGAATACAGAAGTTAAATAGCCGAAAGTAGAGACCCTGGTTTTTCACGAAAAGAGTTTTGCCCCACTTTGATTCAGTGCCTTACGTGCACATATGCGATTCTGCTTCATGATTATTGGCAGCGTGTCTATATGAAGAGCCGTATATCATTTGTCTGAGCCAATTATAATAATGTCTCTGAAACACCTCACGGTTGTTATTTGCCGGTAGAATCCCAAGGTTCGAGAGAGTTAAAATATTCAATCACAGACGACGGAGTAGAACTGCAGATGTGCACGTAAGGCACTGAAACAAAGTGGGGCAAAATTCTTTTCGCGAAAAATCAGGGTCCCTACCGGTAGGACAGCAAACTCAGTCACACACGCCAGCAAAATGGCTTCGCTGGCCAGTAAAATGGCGGATAAGCCTACGGCCAATCAGAGTAAGGCGGCTGCCCTGCTAGCCGGCAGCCAGGTCAATTGGAAACCTGTCGTAACATGCAGAAACCAAGCAGACACTGGGCTTGTATTAACATCAGGCAGCCAATAAGCGGTGAAGTTTAGCCGTATCAAAAGAGCCGCAACGTTATTTCACATCTGTATTACTATTTAGTCTGTGCTACAACATATATGGACAACAGTAACCAGAAATATAAATGTTTTAATAAAAAAAGCAATACTCCAAAAAAAAACGATACTAACGGTGAACAGATTATAACGATATACATACGGTAGTTGCATTTTCTGACTTTTATTATTTTCTCACGTCTATAATTCAGAATGTGGTAAATCTTTTTGCTGTAATATATTGAACATGTTTATATTTTTGTGTGTAAAAAAATAACGTAAATTGTATTTAATTTGGGTTTGAGTCGTAATACATTATAGAAAGATATCTGGTTCTCGTGATTTAGAAATACTTCACTTTTAATTTTTGAATTCTCATCATTGTATTTTGTTCAGGCCAAAAAGGAAGGAGAGTAAACAATGCGTGTGACGTATTGGTATAATGAGGAAGCGGAGATAACGCACTAAATTATTAATAGTAAGCAAACATGAATTTGAAATGCACCGCTTAGAAGGACGCGGCCTCACGTCTTTCAAATGAATCTTTAGTCAAACCAAAATGACTAGCCGAGGAAGTGGAACAAACGATTTGAAAACTCCTCCGTAAACCAGTTGTGGAAGCACAACACCACACGTGTGTGATTTGTGGGTAGAAACCCGATTAGAAAACATCCAATCTCTAACCATGTAGTAAAGCTCAGATCTGCACGTTAAGCACTGAAACATATTGGTGCACAATTATTGTAACCAAATATAAGAGGCTCAAAGCATATGTATTCAGAAAATACCGTTAAAGGCTAATAACTATCAACAGATGATAACATCAGTTTCTGTTAGTTCAAATTTGCTGTGAGAGATCCGTGGGAAATGTTTCCGAACAACTTTGTTTTGATATTTAGGCATGAGGGTTATCGAAATTATGGTGAGTGAGATAATTTGGTCAGCGCTCAACATCGAGGTCTTCAGCGCTCGTGAGGGGTGACATGAGGTGAATATGAAGGGGCGGGGGAAACGGGTGAAACATCTAGAAAGCTCTGCGCGAGGGGTTTTGGGATAAAAAAAAATTGTTTTCAAATCCAAACGCGAGTATTTTTAAAATTCTGTTATTATAGAGGCCTGGAAATATCGCATTAATAGACTATAAAAGCTAACGTTTTCCATTGTTATGGATTTTGTGGCTTCAAGATATTTTTGTAACAAACAGTTTTTAATTTTTACTCGAAAGCAAAGCACACTACCGCCAAGTGCGGTGTAAACAGACGTCGACAAATAAAATACCTACTCAGCAAAAAAGTCTCACCGAATTATGGTGTTGAGTACAGATTTTATCGACGATTGAATACTCCAGTCGTTTGCTGGATGTCTTGTCTTTCCATACCCCTTAAGGGGCCCGCCTCATTGCCATGTTATCACACTGCAGCGTGTTTGAAGAAAACGTTTTACACCGAAACTAATACACGTGTGTTCACGCCGTTTCTCTACGGAAAGAACACACACTTCAGACGACTGCCCTTAAGTACTTTCAAGACAACACACGTACTAGAAATCCACTTTTAGGGCACGTCAAAATGGGTCAAAACGGGGTTTTCTGGCTGCTATAGCGGAAAATAAACTAGCCGAATACATGTGAAACCACTTAAGGGTAGTGCATTGGACTTTAGTAAAGTGATTTCGTAACTAAAACAATAGGGTCACCATTAAAAGTCCCATAGGAAATTTGTTTTTTCGCGAAGACTGCACTCCTTAAGCATAGATGCGACGCACAGTTGTATGGCCCATACGACGTCGCCCTTAGCACCATACCTCACTTACACAAACACATGTGCCACGAGGTGGCCCCTTAAGAGACGCGCTGTAGTGTGGTACGGAAATTAATTTTTCTTGTATAACTATTAAAAATGTTTCCAATACGTTTATCTACGAAAAGAAGACACACTTCAAACTGTGTTCCTGTGATTTCCAAATGCCGTCCGCTAATTAAGAACATGATTACCAAGATCCACAAAGGTGCTAAAAATGACTTTTTTGTGTTGTTGTAGCTCAAAAAATATCAATCGTAAACGTAAAACAAAATCAATTATACCTGTATTGGACTTTATCACAAACTTTCAAAAAATTAAATAACATGGTCATGGCTTGAAGTCTCGTTGAAAAACACATTCTACGAAAACACTGCACACTGGTTTAGTCCTTTGGGCCTAGAAGCGATGAGGTGTTTGACGGACGTGTTAAATTCGACTAATCACCTTCTCCGTTTCCATGCCTCAAATGTAATAAAAAACGTAGCGTCCACTAGCTATATAGCAGCGACCAGAAAGAACAAATTAAGGGCTTGTTCCCGAGTTTTTCAGACTGGTAACAATAAATCAAATATTTTTTAACCAAAAGCTTTGAAAAATTTTGAGTCAATGTGCAGTCACACGATGCACAATACTGTGGATGCGCTTTTAAAAATAATGTACCATTCGTCAGCAAAAAAAAATATTTTGCTTCACTTTTGATTATTTTCGCGACAAAAACGTGGTACTTTAGGTGACGAAATCTAAAAACTGTTCAGTACATTTCTACAAAAAATTTCAGCTAAAAGTTATAACATATACATGTCAAAACTGTGGAGTGAAATTTTGATGTGAGTATTAGGTAGCAATTAGAAAATATTTTAGAAATCACTGAAAAAACACGGTAACAAGGCCTTAAGCGCGGTTTACTCGAGAGCTTGAACTGACCTCGAAGCAGCTGCGTGCCTAGGGTTCAAGGCGTGGGTTAGGTTCGGTGAAGTGTGTTAAACACCAGCGAAGCAGGCGGAGGGAGGTGAAACGTACCGGTGGAGGACGGGCGACCATGTGTTTCTCGGAAGACGAGTGGACGTGGGTAGGTTAGGTGTTTGAGTAGTTGAGCAGGTATCTTGGTTGGGGAAGGGGAGGGGTGTGACCGAGTGTATAGCACAACCTCCCGACTGCTGGTGTACCGTTACAAGACCCGTGTCTTGTCCGAAGTACAGTCGCTGCACGACCCAGTAGTCCGTCAGTTGGCGCGGTCAGTACCAGCACTCAGTGCCACTAAACACACATTTGTGACTAGTCATGTGTAGGGACAAGGTACGGATATAGGAAGGGGGCCGCCCCCTCTCTTAAGGACAGATTTATTTCCTTTTTTAATTTTTTTGTAATTTAATTTTTAATGGCACAATATACCTTTAAGACATAATATATTTTTAAATTGTCTTACTTATTTAATTAATTTTTGTGTGTGTAAACTCTTTAAAAAGCACCATTTTGCATCTCTAAAGTAAAAAATTTGGCTTGGTGTGTATGCATACACACTTTTTAAGGAATAGCCACCCCCCTCCCTTCTCAAATTACTGGATCCGCCAATTCACAGAATATTTAGGAATAGAGAAGTGAAATAACCGGTAGGACAGCGAACTCAGTCGCACACGCCAGCAAAATGGCTTCCCTGGCCAGCAACATGGTGGATAAGCTTACGGCCAATCAGCGTAAGGCGGCTGGTCTGCTAGCTGGTAGCCAGGCCAATTGGAAACCTACCGTAACATGTAGAAACCAAACATACACGGAACTTGTATTAACAAACTCGGGCAGCCAATAAGCGGTGAAGTTCGCCAGTATCAAAAGAGCCGCCACGTCATTTTACCTCTGTATTACTATTTAGTCAGTGATATGGGAGATATTTAGTTTTTGGCATGACTTAAAAACTTACGAAATTCTGAACAAACTCGTTTTAGTTTTATACAAATACCTTTAAAAATGAGTGTGTGGTGGTAATTTGAATTTAATGGTTAAAATACGTTGGCTCTGGCTCTCCTGAAAATTTTGCATCTGGAAGATAATGTCTATTTTCCCATGACTAGTCGTATTGAATATTCAGAGATAGTCACAATCTTGAATTTTTTTTATTTTGTGTCATAACTATTCTTCTGATTAAATTAATGCAACTTTAACCTAACTACAGAGCAATTTCAGTCATCGGAAATTTACATTTTCCGTTACTGTTGTTACAGTTCAAATTGCAGTTCAGAAAGTTATTAGAATTTTCTAACTGCAATTCGATCTGTAACGACAGTAACGACGAAAATATATTTGCGATGTCTAAAATTTTATTCTGTAGTTAGGTTAAAGTTAAAAAAAAATTACCCAGAAGAAAAAGTTATGACACAAAATACAAAAATTCAAGATAGTGACATTCGCTCACTCTTAACGGACTCCTGATTTACGCTAAAATATTTGTGCGCCATTTTGTTTCAGTACCGTAAGCGCAAACTTACAGCTTAGGTTGGTAGTCAATGTTTGGATGTTTTAAGGTGGCTGCCTGGGTGGACGTGTTATGTACGTACGAAGCCTGTAGAAGCAGTAAGGACGGCATTACACGCGCATCACGCCTTGCCCTAGCCTCTAGGTGCAAGTCTCTCAACTGGCGTATTGTCTTCTCACCCACAACAAGCTTCTATGAGTAGAGACTTGAAATATTCGCGTGTTCACTGACATGTAGGCTATCCTCCAAGAATACCTATGTATTCAAACAGATAGCAGCTGTTCATTGGCTGCTTGCTGACACTGTCATACCACAATATTGGGTTTGCATTTAGTTGATTCTTTATTATTGGCTCTGCGCTCTCCAGGAAGTGTAAATAAGTCAAGAACCGATGACGTGACACAAACTGAGAGATATTTGAAACATAGACTGTGCCTGAAAGAAAACGCGAATTTTTCAGGTCCCTATCTATGAGACATTCAGTGACCTATTATTTATATAAATGTGTATTGTACATGCTTGTATCTTTTGAAATGTTCTATACCAAGATTTTCGTGCCAAAGAACGAAAGAAAAGGACCCCAAACACCTATTTTCGACATTTTCAGCCGCTATAAAATATGCTTTATGGGTTAGTTAATGCTAAACTTTTTTTTTCGTTTGAGACACGGAAATGAGGAAGGCGATAAGTCGAATTTAACATGTGTGTCAAACATATCACCGCCTCTAGGCGCGAAGGACTAAACTATCGTGCAGTGTTTTCGTAGAACGTGTTTTTCAATGGAACTTCAAATGATGGCCCTGTTATTTAATTTGTGGCTAGTATTTAGTAAAATCAAATGCAAGTTTCTAACATTTTGTTTTACCATTTTGGCTGATATTTATTCAGTTACTGAAAAGTGAAAAATGTATTTTATTTAGCGGACGACACTTTTAAAATTATAGGGACACACTTTAAAGCTTTTCTTCTTTTCGTAGATACACGCATTGGAAACACTTCGAATTGTTATACTTAGGGCCATGAACTTTTCGCGAAAATAATTTTGCCCCAGATTGTTTCAGTGCCTAACGTGCACATCTACAGTAAGGATTCATAGATAATAGTTTGATGTTTTAACTTCACATGTATTGAGGTTCAACCTGCAAGCAATGTACCTGTGGTGCTGCAGTAACCTTGCTGTTATTGGCACAGTCAAATGAGAGACGTCACTTCACACTGACACGCTGCCAATAACTACGAAGCAGAGCTACAGATGTGCACTTAAGGCATTGAAACAAACTGGGGCAAAATTATTTTCGCGAAATGTTGATGGCCGTAGTTATACTTGAAAAAATACTTTCCGCACCGCGCTACAGTACGACTTACGCGCCAGGACCACTAACTCTTACGAATGTTCGAGTGCGATAAAATCATAATTTTATATTTTTATAAAATAGTGTTACATTTGTAGACTATAGTACACTTTCCTCTTGCAAAACAATTTTAGCTCTCATAGTTTTCTCATAACGGTGCGACAAAGTAAAAATTTGCTTATTCTGCTGCCATGCAAATAGTGAAAACCAACTAACCTACTTGAATAAAATAATTCACTGTTATATTAAATCCCATGAGCTATGCTATAAAGTATTTTAAAAAACATAACGTAATAGTCAAAATTTAAAAAAATCGCAAGGGTACAGGAAAAGAGTAGAAAATTCAGCAATTTTTTAAAAATACAAAAGTAGTTAACGGGATTTTAAAAAAATGTTTCATTACGTAGCCCTTGGCATATTATTCCACTGTGAATTATTTCACTCACGTAGGACAGTCGGTTTTCACTATTCGCATGGCAGCAGAACATATCAATTTCGAATTTGACGCACTGTTATAAGAAAACTATGTGAGATAAAATTGTTTCGTAAGATGAAGCTGTGCTCACAAGTATGGTCTACAAAACTTACATTATTTAATATAAATATAAAATTATGATTTTATCGCACTTGAACACCCTTAATGAGTAGTGGTGAACCTGAAATGGGTATACACAGGCGGCTACCCTCCAGTGGGCTGGCTGGCCGATAGGAAACCTGCCGTAACATGCAGGAGCCATACATACAAGAAGCTGGCATCAACAGCCTCGGGCAGCGAATAAGCAGAGAGGTTCACCAGTATCAAATGTGCCTCCACGTAATTTCACGTCTGTATTACTATTTACTGGGACCCCAGTTTTTCGCGAAAAGAATTTTGCTCCACTTTGTTTCGGTGCCTTACGTGCACACCTACAGTTCTGCTCCGTGGTCAGTGATTGGATATTTTAACTTTCACGAGACTTGGGATTCTATCGGCAAATCACAGACATATGGTGTTACGGGAACTGTTTTGTAATTGGCTAAGTTAAACGATAGACACACACCGAAAAAAAATGTTTGGTGGTGGCTACAGAATATTTTGCTTGTATTTACCCTGCAAAATTTACTTTGTGGTCGCTACAAAAACATCTTGTTGTCACCACTGAAATACCGTAGCCACCAAACAATTATATTGTGGTTACTACGGAATAATTTTGCAGGGGAGACTTCCTACAAAATTTTTCTATCAGTATAGACACGCTGCCAATAACCGTGAAACAGAACTGCATAAGTGCACGTAAGGCGCTGACAAATTAGGGCAAAATTCTTTCGCGAAAAAAAGGGGCCCGTAACTATTTAGTATGTGTCTATGCTTGCCGCTTGAAGACCTCGGTAGGCAATCACTTTAACTCTGAGCAAAGGGGTGTGTTGTCGCAGCAACCTAATGTTCTGATCGGCGCAGTCAAATACGTGATGCTTCTACATAAAGACTTGCTGCCAATAACCACGAAGCAAAGCTGCAGATGTGCACGAAAGTATTCTAAGAGGTGCAAAAATCTTTCCGCGAAAATTACAGGATCTAAAATAATTATCTTTAACTTTTCGGCACAAGCTAGAATTCAAAGAACTGTGAGTTTGTGTAATATCCGCATCTGGCCGTTTCTTGATATATTTGAGTGGACGGTAAGCCAGTAATAAATAAGAAACTGAATGCTGGCCCAATCATAATCCACTTGAGAATTAATTTTGTGTTGTTTTGATTTTATTGTCCTTGTATCGTCTTTTGGGTTATGACTACATTCCTTTCAGGAATTATCTGTATGTTTTATGTTTGTTGACTTCAGCTTACTAGCATTCTTTCCTTTGTTGTTTCTTGTTTTTACTGTGGATTTTTCTGCAATATGTAGAGACGTGCAAAATTCGCGTTATTTTCTGACAGCAGAAAAGACTGAAGCTGTTACATGTTCGCTCGACATCTCTCATTGGCCGACAATATCGTGGCCAACCACAGAAATTGCTTCTAGCCATTAATCGTAAGTTCAACGGTAGAGTCACCAATATCCTGTAAAGGGCTTACACTGAACTGTCATCAAAGAAATGTTCGTGCCCAATGAACTCTCAGACTGCACTCGGATATATACAGATTTGTGAAGTTTAGCCTACCACCAAATAATAACACGAATTTTGCATGTCTTTACTAATATGGCAACATTCGCAGCAATGGCGTATATCCAGGAAATATGTTCTATTTATAACAAGAACCCATTGCAGGAATCGTTCAAAGATCACCCCAATCATGGGGCATCACTGTATCAGGAAGCAGCCAACAAGCAGCTGCTGTCTGCTTGAGTCCACACCACGGTCGTAGAAGAACAGCTCTGGATACTCGCCTATCTACCAATCTATTTTACTTGACCCCTTGTTGTTTGGCTGTACTTAGTCAAGTTACCGAGAATGTTGTACTTTTTGGTGCTTTGGCGCTGTAATCCGGGTGGTCGGACTCAAACTTCGCCCACTTCTTTCCATTGTAATCGTTATAAAGTAAATAATTATTCCTGGAGCCATGATTTAAAATTGTGAGCAAAGGAAGTATTTGATAAATTGATAAAAAAACGTTTTGATAAATTGTTTATCTCAGTGGGAAGGAAGTGGGCGGAGTTTGAGTCGGACCACCCTACCTGCAGCGCCAATAAAACACAATATTCTCGGTAACTTGGTGAACTGCAGCCAAACAACAAGGGAATCATGTTTCCAGGCGAGTGTCCAGACCTGTTCTTCTACGGCCGTGACCCAAACACAATTTTGGAGGCTATGTAGAGGTAAGTGAACCCGTCAATACATTTTGTCTAGAAAACATTACCATTTGAGTTTATGGTGTAAATAACTTCTCGCGACCAACTCGTGACACTAGTGTTTGTGCGATCTATAGAGGCTGAGGTTCTAAAAACATTCTCCATCGTAAAATAGTTTTTGTAATAGATTTATAGATCGGTTTGAAGGCTGAGAGAAATACTTAGAGACCCCTGATTTTCGCGAGAAGAATTTTGTAACGACATGTTTCAGTGTCTCATGTGCACACCTGCAACTCTGCTTCAAGGTTATCGGCAGAGTTTTTTTGTGCAGGGACGTCTTTCATTTGACAACACCAATCAGAACAAGGTTATAGCAACACCACACGTCTGTGATTTGCGGGTAGAACACTAAGACATGTGACAGTTAAAACATACAATCACTAAGCATGAAGCAGAGATGCAGATGTGTACGTAAGACACTGAAACAAGTTGTCGCTGGGTTTCAACGTACGTTCAGCTTATGAAAAATATACTGGCGCTCGCTTGTGCATGGAGCTGTTACCATATTGGATTGAGCCAATAAGAATTTCGCTATTGTAATGTCTGGTGCCTGTTATTAGTCTGTAGACAGTTACGTTATATCAGACATGTATCACCCAATTATACATGTCTAAAAATTACAGCGTTTTCAACGGTATGTTGGCACAAACAATTTTCGTGTAATATCAGTATCTCTACTTATGAAATATCCGTAGGAACCCTTGATTTTCACGAAAATATTTTTGAATCAACTTGTATTAGTGACTTATGTGCACGTCTGCAGTTCTGCTTCATTGTTGTTGGCAGAGAATATTTGTGGATAGATGTTTCTCATTTAACCGTGCTAATCAGAACATGATTACTACGATGCCACAAGTCTGTAACTTGCAGTAAATGTTGAGGCAAATTGGAGTTAATAAACATCAATCACTGACCATGAAGCTGGGCTGCAGATTTTAACATAGGCGAAGGAATTGAAACGAACTGATGTAGACATATTTTCACCAAAAATAGTGATCCCTAGTTATGTTCAAACCTGCTGTTCTGCTTTGTGGTTACTGAAAGCGTATCTTTGTGAAGAGGCGTTACTTATTTGTCTGTGCCAATCGGAACAAGTTTGCTGCGATACCACATGTCTGTGATTAGCGCGTATAAACCCTTACACGCTGGGAGTTAAAAACATCCAATCATTGACCGCCAAGCAGAGCACTGAAACAAGTTTGTGCAAAAACATTTTTGCAATAACTAACGGTCTCTACTAACTGCGAAAGAGACACTAATTTAAAGCGTTTTTAAGTATAGCTTGCAGCAGACACGAAACACGAATTTCTCGCATTCGAATGTCACTACACATAAATATGGACCCCTATTTTTCGCGAAATGAATTTTGCCCCAGTTTGTTTCAGCGCCTTATGTGCACATCAGCAATTCTGTTTCAAGGTTATTGGCAGCGTGTCTATGGCTATAATTTGACTGAGCCAATTACAATAACGTTCCTGCAACACCACAAGTCTGTGAATCCCAAAGCTCGTGAAAGTTAAAATATCCAGTCACTGACCACGGAGCAGAACTGCAGATGTGCACGTAAGGCACCGAAACAAAGTGGGGCAAAATTCTTTTCGCGAAAAACAGGGTCCCTACACATAAATCGTGAGAGTTCCACACATTATAAACCGTTATCAGACGTTTACGAAGCTGCACTTTCCTCTTCCCCTTGAAAGATTGTATTAATTTTTTTCTGTATACGAGGCTTGGTGTTGTTAGGCTATGCCTATTTTCATTTTACACAATCCCTTGTTTCTTTACCAACTTAAGAGGGCGTGGTACATAACTCAACGCTAAAAGCATTAATCTACAACTGTAGGTTTCTTGAAGCCGATTTGCGAGAGCTAAATCAACAGCAATCCTAGACAATAGTTTTAGCTAACGTTTTAAACAAAATTGTTTCCAGTGTTACGAACTTCTGAGGCACAATCTCTGACGTCGGAACCTCGTGCATTTAACTGCGGCGCAAGAGATCACGCGTAACGAATTAGTAATTCTGGATAAATATTTACTCATAAAGTTGGCAAATACCATTATCTAGAATTGTCATTGAGTATTTTACCCATGTTGGCTTCGAAAAAGTGCAGAAATCAACTGATGTTTTCAGCGTTTATTTATCTACCACACACTCCCAAAGAGTAAAAATTCTCGGTGGGGCAAGTTCAGTTACAGAAAATTTTAACTATGACTCAGAAACGTGCTGTTCTAGAAAGTTCCGTTGGCTATCGTTTATTTGTCTAAATTCACCTACTTAATTCTGAATTTATTTGGTATCAAGTACCCTAAATGTATAAGTTCTTGTTAGGCACTGGGAATGAGGAAAATATATGTAAAGAAATTGCCAACCAGGGAATGTATTAAGGTATTATCCTAATTTTCACCTTGTTGAGTGGTTTCGGAATACCCCGATAAACCAATTTCAGGATGGCCAGTCTTGGATTTGAACCTGGCTCCTTAAAATGTAAGGGTTAATGATGTGCAGTTGCTTTCTTTTGCTCAATTTTTAAAAGTTACAGTAAATCACGAGTAACATAGCTAAAAGTTAGATGTGGAGGTGGGAAATATGATATCTGTATGTTTTATTTAATGTTAAAATTAATAAGCTACAAGTATGGTTTTTGTCTAACACGAAAATGCATAAAATACTAAAAACATGTAATAATAACGCAGCTGTACATTTGACTATGCCCAAAATTAAAGTAATTTGTAGTTGAAGTATGCGCGACTTTAATTAACTTGGTCTCTGTTATTACGAATTTGTAAATATTCGCCATATAAAGCTACTTTCGTTCACCGTCCTCAGCTTGAACATTTTTAACAGCACGTTACATAGTACTGCGGATTTTTTTTTTTTTTTTTTTTTTAATTTTGTGAACAAGTTAATTAATTCTGTGTTACGAGCAAACGTTTTGTACGACACTATTTCACTTCACCAGCATACCACATGCGTGAATACGGTTGCTTACATTCAGGCGAAAATTGTATTCATGCTGCGTTTGGACAGCTATCATGTTGAACAAGCTCACAGTCAAAGCGTAGAGACAGGAAAAATTCGCTGCTTCACTGACATGTAGGCTAGCCTCCAAAATTATATGTGTATTCAAGAAGACAACAACTGTTCATTGGCTCCTTGCTTAGAAATAGTATCCAGAAACAAACACATAATAGTGGCAAAATATTGTACGGTGACATAACATAAAAAAATATAAAAATTCATGGAAAACTGAGCCATTATTTTGGACAAATGCCTTCGCGAGAGAAGGCAGCTAAATTGTTTTAAAAAATTGCAAGCTAGAATTATCTGCTGTTAACAAATTCTTTTAACATAATTCGAAATAGTATAATAATTGTTATGCAGTAGAAAACAAGAGCAAAACAGATAGTTAAACAGACTAGAACAGAACGTCTTAACTTGCAAGTGCTCAGAACCTAACGTTTCCTTTAAAATCGCACACAAACGTGTTAGCAGCGACTTGAAAGTTCTTTGTATGTAGGCAATACTTCATACACGAGGTGGTTAACACACTAACGGACCTGTGATTGTTGCGAGAAAAATTTGCAGCGATTTGTCTCAGTGCCCTACTTACACATCTAAAGCTCTGCTTCAAGCTCAGTGATTGGCTGTTTGAACTCTCACACGTCTTACGTGTTCTACCCTCTAAAGCTGTATTCACAAACACCACTTAGCGCACGCGCATACGTACGTGTAAAAGTAGAAACACGAAGTGTGCATCCTAGCATTCACATCCTCGCGTAGCATACGTACGTAACAAATTCATGAACTTCCTACTTCGAACGTACGTTAAGTGGTGGTTGTGACTGCAGCATGTGCAAACGTAAGACTCAATTAAATATTAATCTATATTGAGGAAGCATTTATCTTGTGCTCATAAATTATTTAATTTGCTTCGGAAAATAAAAATTAATTACGATCTTCTATTACCGACATTTCGTTATGACGTAAACAATTTCCGTCCATGTCTAGATTAAGTATTGTTGTGAATACAAATCTGTAATACTTAACGTACGTGCGTGTGTTCGTACGTACGTTAAGTGTCGTTGTGAATCCGGCTTAACCACAGACTTGTCGTCTCGCAGTAACCATGTTCCGATTGGCGCCGTCAAATGAGAGACGTTTATTCAATAAGACATGCGACGATTAACTATGAAGAAATCCTGTGGAAGTACGCACAAATCCCTGAAACAAAATGGGAGAAAATTATTTTTGTGAAAATTATGGGTCTATACACATTAAATAACAAGTGTAACGAGACAGAATCTACGTGCATAGTGTTGCCTACATATCAGGCGATTTCTCGTCACCGCTAACACGTTTAGGTTGGTTTTTAAAGTTCTAGGCAGTTGCACCCAGAGCATCATTATTCTTCAGTAGGATGTACAATATACATAAACTGCGTAAGAAGGCCGTACCACATGTAGAAGATAATGTTTAAAATTAGGGCATAAGTTTTGTACTTTGGTGAATGATTTCAGCACTGAAATTATGCGTGGCTTGTTACACTAAACAATGTTAAAACGGTCATGATTTCATTAAACGTTTTTTAAAGTTATTTTAAAAAATACGAATGATGTAAAACTCTTTGAGCAAGGCTTAAATGTAATTGTCAACATTTTTAACATATTGAACTTTGCTACAAATTTTCCACCAATAATACGATATGGTCACATATTAAGAGGGCTAATTACCGGATGTAATCTTCCGTATTTGATGTACGGAGACATGCGAGTGATAAGTAGGGACCCGGTTTTTTCGCGAAAATAATTTTGCCCCACTTTGTTTCAGTACTTTACGTGCACGTCTGCAATTCTACTTCATGGTTATCGGCAGCGTGTCAATATGAAGAGCCGTATACAATTTGTCTGAGCCAATTACAACAAAGTCTCCGTAACACCTCACGGCTGTGATTTGTGGTAGAATACTAAGGCTCGAGAGAGTTAAAATATCCCATCACTGACCACGAAGCAGAACTGCAGATGTGTACGTACGGCACTGAAACAAAGGGGGAAAATTCTTTTTGCGAAGAACCAGGGTCCCTACTGATAAGGTTCAGCTTTCCACACTCGATGGTAACGACTTCGCTTCTATTCGCGGCGGCCAATCTGGCGTGCAAAGTTTTGGTTTTTCTATTTTCTTATGAGACTTTAAAATACGATCCTACAGTGTTATTTGTGGTAAGTTTGAAGGAAAGTCCAACGCATGCTTCCAACGCTGTATATTACAAATCCGGGCGGTATTTTTATAGCAGTTTAAAAAAGGCAGTTTACTTTAATCAATTTTCAGAAGCATCTAAATAATCTTTCCAATAGGCGAGCTACATTTTTAAAACGACAGAAACACAGCTTCAACTGTATGTTTTTTCGTAGATAAATATATCGGGAATACGTTTAGTGGTTTCGCGTAGAAAATAATAAACGTGGCACATTGTAACACCGTTCACGTGCCATGTATATGCCTCTCAAGTTCCGTAGTAAAAATGGTCCGATGGAAGGTTTGCACGTGTGCACATCGATTATGTGGCCGTTCGTTTGTGTGTCGGTGTCACCCTAGACATTGGCTTGCTTCTGTGCCATGAAACTACAGGCTGGCGGCACTAACAACAGCCGATATATACACAATAAGTAGAGATAATGGTTAGAACCCACGATTTTCCGCGAAAAGAATTCTACAACAGTTTGTTTCAATGCCTTATGTGCACATATGCAGACCTGATTCATGGTCAGTGATAGAGGCTGTTTTTAACTCTCAGCGTCTAAAGTTCTACCCGCAAATCACAGAAGTGTGGTGCCGCAGTAACCTTGTTTCCGTTGGCACAGTCAAATGGAATCTCTTCTATGCAATACTACATTCTGCCAATAACCACGAAACAGAGCTACATATGTGCACGTAAGGCATTGGAACAAACTGTTGCAGAATTCTCTTCGCGAAAAATCGTGGGCTCTAATGATGGTTTATCGCGAAAATATGTTTGCACCATTTTGTTTCGCTATCTTACGTGCACATCGGCAGCTTTGCTTCATGGTTATTGGCAGCGTGTCATTATTCGGACATGTCTCTCATTTGACTGCACCAATCAGAGTAACACATTTGTGGCACCATACGTCTGCGATTTGCCAGTAAAAACCCAAGACAAGTGTTAGGAAAAAAATCCAATCACTGACCAAAAACCATAGTTGTAGATGTTCACTTAAGACATTGAAACCAATTGATGCAGAAATCCTTTCGCCATAAAACCGTGGCTATAACAATAAGTTACAATAAATATCCTGCAATAAGTGCTCACGTATAGCATGCAAAGCGTCTAGGAAAGTAAAGTCGGCTTGTGTTGCGGATCGCATAACGGGTGAAAGAGAAAATGCTGGATGGATGTCGCCTTTAGTCTGCAATTCTCCGCGTTGTTGTAACTGGGGCATCCACGCCACGGGTGTGGTCGTGACGTCAGGCGGACGACGCGACGTACGTCTTGAATGGGGCCGCAGGAAGATATTCTACGTGCCGGCGAGCCAGAAGGTCGGGAGGAACACCGCTGATATGTCGGGGGGAGGGGGTTGTAGTCCCGTGTGGTCGGGTAACGGGACATGCCTGGCCGGGCGGACAAGTTACCGCCTCACCTGTCGGCATTCCTCTCCTTATCGGTCAAGCATCCTCTCGTCTAGCTTCCTCGCTCGTCTCATGTAGCACAGTGGTTCCACTCTCTAACTTCAGCTTTGGTGAAGATCGTCACCTGTGGCTAGCTTACGAGAGCCACAGCAATTCACATAGTAACTTGCGACTGTCATTATATATAGAGATGATGGTTAGGGACCCTGGTTTTTCGCGAAAATAATTTTGCCCCACTTTGTTTCAGTGCCTTACGTGCACAACTGCAGTTTTGGTTCGGGGTCAGTGATTGGATATTATAACTCTCTCGGACCTTGGGATTCTACCGGCAAATCACAGCCGTGAAGTGTTGCAGAGACTTTATTGTGATTGGCTCAGACAAATGATGTACGGCTCTTCATATAGACACGCTGCCAATAATCATGAAGCAGAATTGCAGATGTAAATAAAGTTGGACAAAATTCATTTCGAGAAAAACCAGGGTCCCTAATGATGGTTTATCGCGTTACTGTTGGTTGGGATTCAACATACGTTCATATTATAACAAAATTAGTGGCTTTCACTTGTACGTAGAGCTGTTGCCACATTTGACTAAACCAATAAGAATACCGCTATTGTAAAATGTTATGTCTATTATTGGTCTGCAGCTACGTTGTGTCAGACGCACATCACCAAAATATAAATGTTACAAGAAACTATAGTGTATTCAAGGGCATGTTTGCACAAAACATTTTCGCGATATACCATTTCTCTCTCTCTCTCTATATATATATATATATATATATATATATATATATATATATATATATATATATATATATATATATATATATATATAGTAGTCTCTAACACCTTTCTTTACCAGAATCTCAACACGCTTGGCAGCGCTGTAAGATATGATCAGAAAACCTTCATCTATATTACTTTATATTGTATCAGTTTTCACAGCGTGTTTTGAAAGCGTAATACAATTTTGTTTTAAATAACAGATATCATATTTATTCCTTAGAATTCTAATTTTAAATTTTATATAGGGACAGGAAAATTTCGCGTTTTCAATTACCCGCATGCTACAATCCATTGTCCTACGCATACTCAAGCGTAGTCTATTCTTTCATTGTCTGCTGTTACACTGAGTAGCTGTTAACGGACAAATGGTCTGGGCTTGAGTATGCGTGGGATGGTTGAATATAACATGTACGTCATTGAATTCGCGAAATTTTCCTGTCCCTGGTTATAGCATCAACTCGTCTCTGGTAGAAAGAGAGTGTGCTGCGCTTAAAATAGATAAGTAGAGACTGGGAAAATTCGCGGGTCCACTGTTCCGTAGGCTAGCCTTCAAAAATACATGTGTCATCAAGCAGACGACAATTGTGCATTGTTTGCTGTTTGACACAGTTTGGCCCGGCTTTTAGTTGAGTCTTTATTATTGGCTCAGCGCCCTCCAGGAAGTGCCAAATAATTGGAGACACGGAAATGTCGCGGGTTCAACGACCAGCCGGCTGGACTCCACAGTCCTGTGTACACTATGTCCTCAGCTACTTGTACATTGTCTGCTGCTCCAGTGAGTGGACAGTTGTACATGTGACAAGGTAGCGCGGTAGTCAGTGAGTGTTTTCGTGCAGGTCTGCTAACATGTTTCATTATTCAAGGAAGATTTTTCATTACACCAATCAAATCGCGAAAGCTTTTAACGTGCTCTGTTGTTTGGAAATCTAACGGCTTCGCAAATGAATTCCCGAGACTCCCAGGTCTCTTCAAATACGTCAATGGCGAAAGTGACAGACCCGAAGAGATATTTAAAATGCAGATTGTGGCTTACAGAAAACGCGAATTTTTCTGGTCGCTATTGATAACAGCACTGGTACTATGCTAGTTTAACCGCCCAAGAGAAAGCTATAATTAACGAAACGTGCTACCTTTCGAAGGGAAATAAAATAATGTATTTTACCTCATCCCAAGCAACATTTCGATCGGATTTGTTCTTCATGATATTTCTCTCGTAACAACACCCTAGGACCCAATCTTTATATAAATATAGTCACGAAATTTTTGAAAGACAATCACGGCGCCATATTTAGTAGCTGACTTTGCATGAAGATCGTGTAAGGGGCAGAAAAAGTTGCAGAATAGGCCCACAGTCACTCGTGACTCCCTTTATATCATAATCTCTAACACATCTCTTTACCAGGATCTTAATATGCTTGGCAACACTGTAGACTGTGCTTTGAGAACCTTTATACATCTTATTGAATTAAATGTTTTAAGTTTTCACAGCGTGTTTTGAATTATTACTTAAATTTTATTAAAAATAATACATAAATGTAGGGACCCATATTTTTCGCGAAAAGTATTTTGTCCCAGTTTGTTTCAGTGACTTATGTGCACGTCTGCAAATCTTCTTCGTGGTTATTAGCAGCGTGTCTATGTGTATCATTTGACTGAGCCAATTACAATAACGTTCCTGCAACACCACGCTGCTGTGATTTGCCGGTAGGATTCCAAGGCTCGTGAGAGTTAAAATATCCAATCACTGACCACGGAGCAGAACTGCAGATGTGCATAGGAACTGAAACAAAGGGGGCCAAAATTCTTTTCGTGAAAAACAGGGGGCTACTTATATGTTTCGTTTGATAATTTCGATTAAAAGTTTTAATAGTCTGTAATGCACCTGTCTGTATGAAAGTTAGTGTCCTTCACGAACAAGAGATAACTAGACACATGAACTTTTCGCGAAAAGAATTTTGCCCCACTTTGTTCCAGTGCCTTATGTGCAAGTCTGCAGTTCTGA
>PNEQ01096142.1:83966-114561 GCA_003012365.1 Medauroidea extradentata
CGTTTCTCATTTGACTGTACCAATCACAATAAGGTTACTGTAACACCACACGTCTGTGATTTGCGTGTAAAACCCCACGACACACGAATGTCAAAACATCCAATCTCTGACCGTGAAGCAAGTCTGCAGACGTGCACACAAGTCACTGACACAAAGTGAGGCAAATTTCTTTTCGCGAAAAGTTCATGTCTCTAGAGATAACAGTACGAGTACTGGATCAGTGTACCGACGCCTCGATGTATACGCGCAAACGTGGTGTGTTAAATTTGTTGTTTGCGAAGGCAGTAAAAGTTAATATACACACATATAGCTATAATTTACGAAACTTATAACATATTAAAGGGAATGTAAAATAATAGGTTTCTGTCTTCTTCACCGTCACATTAGAATCGGATTTGTTTTCCTTACGAGGATCGCTGAAGAACGCCGCTTAAAAACGTCGGCCATTTTCAAGAACTTTCCCTTGTGACAACATCCTAGGACCAGATCTTTATACAAAGCATGTCACAAGACTTTTATAAGATAGTCACTGTGCCATTTTTAATTCAAGAATACGAATCCTCATCGTAAAGGTAATTATTCAGTAACTGTCTTAGTATGAAGATCGTATAAGATACTGAAATGTTACAGAATATACCCGCAGGAACTATACACTACAAGAGTTTACATTAAGTCGTAGTAGGGCAAAGCGTTGAACAGTATCTAACACTAGCAAAGTTTTCAAATATTTAGAGCCGCGAGTTTGTCTCGAAAAGTCTTTTGCACCGTTTTGATCGGGTGCCTTATGAGCACATTAGTAGCTCTGTTTTGTGGTTATTGGCAGCGTGTCAGAGTTCAGTCACGTATTTGTTTGGCTGCACCAACCAGAACCAGGTTACTGTGACATTATAGTCGGTGATTTGTTAGTAGAGTCCCAAGACTTAGTGAGAGTTAAACTATCCAATCGTATACCATGAAGCAGAGGTGCAAAGTATGCACGTAAGGTACTGAAACCAACTGGTACAAAAATCTTTTCGCCATAAAATCGTCGCTCTACTAACGACTAATGAGCAGAGGCTGTTAAAAATGCGCTGTTTCACCGGAATGTAGGCTAGCCTCCAAGAGTATATGTGTACTCAAGCAGACAGCAGCTTTTTATTGGCTGCTCTCTGACATAGTGATACCAAGTGACTGATGCTTTATTAGATTACCGCTCTCCAAGAGGTGTCAAATAAAAGTACCAATGGCGAAAGGGGCACAAATTTAGAGATAAATTGAAATATAGCATATGCGTAAAAGAAAACGCGAACTTTCTAGGTCTCTAGTAATGAGTAGGGACGGGTGATTTTGGTGAAAATATTTTTGTGCCAACTTGTTTCAATGTAATTACGTGTACACCTACAGCTCTGCTTCGTGGCTATAACCAGCGTGTTTTTGTGTAGAGACGCCATCTTTTCGAGTGTGCCAATCAGAATCAAAGATACTACAACGCCACACGTCTGCGATTAGCGGGTAAACCTGCTAGACGTTGAAACTTATAAACATCCAATCACTGACTACCGAGCAAAGCTGCAGTTGCGCACGTAAGTCACTGGAACAAAGTGGAGGTAAAATAATTTCGCGAAAATAACCAGTCCCTACTAATGAGCCAATTTGCAAAGGTGCGTAAATTTCTAGGATTCATATGACAGCAGCCTAGATGTCTCACTCTTATGAACGCACTGGCCACAATACATTATGAGTAGTGATGAAGGTTTATCGCGGGAAAACTAGAATGTTTGCTGGGTTTTAACGCACGTTCAGCTTACGAAAAGATTACTGGCTTTCGCTTGTACGTGGAGCTGTTACCCTATTTGACTGAGCCAATAAGAATCCTGATATTGTAGTACTTTTTTATCTGCAGACAGCTACGCTGTGTCAGACATATATCACCTACTCATGCATGGCACAAAGAACTACAATGTTTTCAAGGGTATGTTGGCACAAAAAATGTTCACGATATTACATCATCTCTAATTAACAGGGAAAGGAAAATTTCACAAGTCCAATGACCTTCATGTCTGAATCAAGCCGTGACCATTTGTCTATTAGCTGTTACTCACCGGAGCAGCAATGAACGAATTGATTGGCTTGAATGTACGTAGGATAGTGGATTCTAATGTGCAGACAATTAAACTCGCGGAATTTCCCTTTCCTTAATAATATATTGTGGTCAGTGCATGCATAGAACTGAGATATCTAGGCTGCTGCCAAATGAATCCTCGAAACTTACGTTACTTTGTAAATTGGTACGTATCAAACATTCAACTTTTATCACGGCAAGTCCCTATTTAAGTTATAGGTAGAGCCAGTGACTTTTGTTGAAAACAATTTTTCAACAATTTGTTTCAGTGCCTTATGCGCACATCTGCAGCTCTGCTTCATTGTTATTGGCAGAATGCGTTAGTGCAGTGACCGCTCACTCATTTGACTACGCAATGATAACAAGGTTACAGCAGTATCACAAATGTGCACATAAGGTACTGAAAGAAATTGTTGCAAAATTATTTTCACCAACAAATTACTGGCTCTAATTATAGGGGACTTCATTATAGAGGCCCGGAAATTTTGATACCGTCTGGACTCCAAAGTTTTGTTTAAACTATGTCCTCAGTTACTTGTACATTATCTGCTGCTCCAGTGAGTGGCCAGTTGTACATGTGACAAGGCAGCACAACAGTCAGTGTGTTCATGCAAGTTTTCTACTGCTTCAGATTCCTCAAAGACATGTTTAATAGAAAGTGACGGCAATAATAACGAAAGTAACTCAATTGTGTTACACGAGTCCAGAAAATTACTGTTCCTCTGACGAAGTCACGTAATGTTCTAATCTTTAAAAATAATAAATAAAATTATATCATTTTAGCTTCAGGTGTTACTTTTCGAGTACGACGAAATATGCAGACGCCGTTAAATACCCACATTGAAATGTTTTCATTAACAGTTTGACGGAAAGATACAATATGGAAAATAATAAGTGTTTCAAAAATACACACATTACCATTGTGTCACCTTAACAATTGGGCAACTTATACGGTACTGGGAGCGACCTGAACAAATAAAAAATGAGAAACTGCAGACTTAAAAATGGCACACTACTGTGTCAGAGGGGTCACGGTGGCAAAATTATCAGCCCATTCGACTCCCACCAAGGTCATCTGGGTTCGATTCCCAGTGGGATCTATCCCCGGATTTTCGCACATGGGAATCGTGCCTGACGATGCCGTTGGTCGGCGGATTTTCTTGGGGATATCCCGCTTTACACGCCCTGTCATTCCGGCGCTGCTCCATAGTCCCCTCATGTCACCCTCACCAGCACTAAAGACCTCGATGTTAAGTCCTGAATCACTCAATTATCGGTCAGCATGCAACCAATGAAAGGTGATGTCTACTGTAGTTTATACAAATATATGTACGGACCCATAATTTTTGGTGAAAAGATTTCTTCAGCAGTTGGTTTCAGTGCTTTATGTGCCCAGCTGCAGCTCTGCTCCAAGGTCAGTGATTGTTTGTTTTTAATATTTCGTGTCTCAACGCTTTACTGCAAATCACGGACGTGGGGTATCGTAGTAACCTTATTCTGATTGTGCAGTGAAATGAGAAATGTATTTACACAAAGACAAGCTGCCAATAACAATGAAACAGATCTGCAGCTGTGCACACGAGACACTGAAACAAACTGCTGCAGAAATAGTTTCACCATAAATTGGGATCCCTTAAGATATTTGAAATGCACCCTATAGGCCTTTGAACCCACCAATGTTTCTGTCTTAGACTATAGGCACGTGGCATATGAGAAGATAAACTGATTATTTGTGAAAATAATTTCTTCCCAAATTGTTTCTGGGGCCGCGGTTGTCACAGTGGCTAAAAAAAAAAAAAAAAAAAAACGCTTCTCACCAAGGCGGTATGAGGTAGTTTACCATGGGGGAAGGGTTCGGTCGCCGGATTGGCGAATGTGGGAATCGTGCTGGACGATGTCGCTGGTCGGGGGTTTTTCTCGCGGATGTCCCATTTCCCCACCTCCTTCACTCCTGGGCTGCTACATGCATCATATCTCCCCTCACCAGCCCTAAATACCTAGATGTTGAGTGCTGACCAAAACCTCTTCAATCAACCAACTTATTGTTTCAATGCCTTATACATGGATGAGCGAAATTCGCATTATTTTCTGACAGCAGACAATACTGCAAACTAGTATATGTTTGCTCGACGTCGCTCATTGTCTGCAGAGATCGCGTCTAGCCAATAATTAGAAGTCTGATGGTAGAGCGACCAATATCCTCTAAAGGGTTTACACATGTAACTGTTATCATGCCCAATGCATAGAGCCACGATTTTGTAGCGAAAAAAATGTTTGCACAAATTTGTTTCAGTTTCTTATGAGCACATCCCCACCTAGGCTTCATGGTCAGTGATTGGATGCTCTAACTCTCACTTGTTCTACTGGCAAATCACAGACGTATGATGTCACAATTGGCTTATTCATATTTGTGCAATCAAATGAGAGACATGCCTGAACAAAGGCACGCTGCCAATAACAATGAAGCAGAATTATCGATGTGCACAATGAGCATTGAAACAAATTTTTGCCAAATTATTTTTACCAGAAATTACTGGATCTAGTTACGCGAAACTTTATTGGGAGGCTTCAATGATGCGTAGAAAAGGATAATCGTAATTTGACAGATATATGCTTTAACACGACGCGAAGGTCATTGTGTGCCCATAAGTGGTGTGCACTTCTGGTGAACCTTTAAAATAAAATTGGTAATATATTTTACCGTTTAATGGTTATTTACGTCAAAAATGTGGGAGGTATTTCTCTTGAAACCTGTACTTTTTGGAATATTTACTTGCAGCTACTCAATAAAAAGTTGACAGCTAATTCGCGTATAAAATATCTAACATAATACACATAGTTTATTACGACACAAAGAAACGGCATGTTCCTTCGAATGTTTCGCTGCATAATTTTATTTAAGTGCATTGTGGTAATCCAGTTTTCCAAAATAAGGCAACTTTCACGATCTGTACTCGGTGTATAACCATTTATTTACTGCGAGTACTTAATATGACTAGAGCCACTATTTTGTCGCGAGAAGACTTTTGCATCACTTTGTTTCAATGCCTCGCGTGCACATCGACAGCTCTGCTTCATGGATATTGGCAGCGCGTCTTTGTTCAGGCATGTCTCTCATTTGATTGCACCGATAACAATAAGGTAATTGTGACATCATACGTCTATGTGATAAAAACTCCCAAGACAAATTAGAGTTACGACATGCAATCACTGACTAAGAAGCAGAGGTACAAATGTGCACAAGCAAAAGATCACTGAAAGAAAATGGTGCAAAAATTTTTTCGCCATAAAATCGTGGCTCGACATGTAACTTAAATCTAAAAAAAATATATTTTATACAGTTAGTAATCATATCGTGTCAAACTGTGTAATGTTTCCACGGAAATTTTTGTGTATAAAATTAGAGATTGGCCACTATGAGTAGAGACATGCAAAATTCGCGTAGTTTTCTGACAGCTGACGAGACTCCAAGTGACTATAGGCTCGTTCGACGTCTACTGCTGGCAGATACTGTCGTGATTTGCCGCGGAGAATGCTTTCATGGTAGAGAGCCCAATCTCTGTAAATACATAACACACGTAAATGGCAACACATAAAAGTTCGTGGCAAATTTAGTCGCAGATAATGCTCTGTTATGTATAGGAAATTGAAACTTAGTCTGCTACCAAATGATAACGCAAATTTTGCATGTCTCTAACTATGATTCGCGAAACTATACTTTTTTTGCTTATCTGACAAGATCAAACTTAGTAAATAAATTGACAGAGTGAACATGGAGGGATGTTAAATCGTTCCTCCTTTCTATTTCTAGATTGGTTAAAACACACACACACACACACACACACACACACACACACATACATATATATATATATATATATATATATATATATATATATATATATATATATATATATATATATATGTAACGCTGTGATGACTATATGTACCGGGAAATGTAATGTATTTTTGTGTGCAGAAACTCTCGAAGCATAATGTTTAAAGTAAAGTGTTAAGTTTTAAATTTCTTGTGGTATACCCAGTTCACACCCACGTAAAAATTTGTCCTGCACTCTTCGGACCACTTTTTTTTGTGTCGTCTTGTTTTGCGTGTTTTGAAATCAGTCCAGTCCGGTATTCATTAGTGAATTTTTTCAGATCCGGTTTATGTGTCCCAGTCCAACTTCCAAGGCAGACTGGATTAGCTCATTACTTTTCTGCACCAGTCTACACAGTAACACTCGTGCAGAATTATTGCTTTTGATGGCAATCCTCTTTCATGTTCGCATCTTGTTGCATTATGTTTGTAACTTGATCTGTTTTCTGAGTATATTAATGAACATTTCAAACGACCGCATCCACTCAGGCCAAACTTGCAAGAACTTCAGTATGTGGTTGTACGCTTTAAGGTAGAGCAAGCAATGCCAGGCTAGGTTTTTATTTTACGTTTATACAAAGAACTTGGGACCGTTTTAACATACTACATTGGAAAAAAAACTTCCAGACTGTGTGCAATTACATAATGCACAAATGTATGTAGGCTTTTCGCAAAATAATTCAAAGTTTTCCCAAAAAAAGGAAGATTTTGATTATTTTGTGTATTTTCTTAACAAAATTTACGGTACTTTGGTTGCAAATATTTACAAAACAGTAGCGTCTGTTGCCACGTATTTATTAGCTCACAAATAAATGTATATTAGTTTCAAACCAAACCAGCGATTCTTCGCTATAGATATTAGGTTGTGTTAGTAAAATACCTTCTAAATCATCTTAAAACAACCACGCATGGCCTTAAAGGGACGTGATCATATTTCTAACTAATTAAAATTTATTAATTTATACTGAAAAAGTGGTTTACACACCACCTTGTCACGTACACAAAAAAAAAAGTCATATGCGACGAAAATATACCAATTGTCTTGGTGTTCGAAACAACTTAAGTGCTAAATGGTGACAAATTGAGGCATGCTGAATGCACGACTACTAAAACAAATTTGTTAAACAAAAATAAAACTACCTGACACGTATAAAGTAGTATATCCTAACTTATTTATGAGTGATTTATTTTATTTTACATAAAATGTAAAATTACCGCACTGTACAGTAAAATTCTCACACACGTCTCTGCAGTTTTACGACTACGCAAGGGAAAATTGTCGTACGACATTCGCAGGACTTCATATATGCCTCGTAAACCAATGTTTAATATTAAGTTCGACATACTTAAGAGAAGTAGTTTTAATCATAAAATCTCATAAGTGTTATGGTTAACGTTCTGAGTTACTGGCGCGAAGTGTAGTGGTTTGATTCAAATGCCCACCAAAAATATTTGTTTCATAAATTTAGTTCTGAATAATATGTACGATAAATAAATGATCAAACAAACGCGTCCAAATTTTCTTACTTTTATTGACAATAATTTATTGCAAATGTCCGTCATGTAATGTTCTGCAGTTGTTTAGCTATGTTCTCCTCAGTGCATGTGTAAATTTGTTATTATTATAAAATGGAATTCGCTCCCTTTACTTGTAATGGATGTTCACTTATTTAAATATAGAGGCCACGAGATGCAAACATTCAGTTTCTATGAGAAGAGAATGCTTCAGGAGCGAGAAAAAAAATAATATTTCGCGAGTTCAGTATGCTAGTTTTTTTTTTTTTTTTGTTCTTTAATGGGCTGTTTGCTGTACAGCTACGACTTCTGAAGTCCTTATTATGTTTTGCCTTAAATAAAATTGGTACATTTTCCTCCACTATGTAGTATTTAGCTCGCACTGCAGTAATACAAACAGCGGATTGATTTCTCAGTACTCAAAAATTTAGATTCAAACACCTATAAGACAATTTTTTCGGAAACTATTCTTAACAAGATGGTCTTCAAAGGTTCTCAGTTTACCACGTATTCAATTCTTGCAAAGCGAAATTAATAAATATCATACGGGAAGGGTACTGGAGGACTAAGGTATCGAACCCCGGAATGCAGACTTGCAACTGGGCGCCCGTAGGCATATGCTCGCACCGGAGGACGTCATGAAATGAGGACCCACGATGGAGGAAGGGGAAAACGGTAGTTCCACGAGGAAACCCGCCAACCAACGGCACCGCCCGGAACGATTCCCACGTGGGAACAGCCGGAGTCTGATCTCGCAGTGTGTCGAACCCGGATCGCCCTGGTGGGAGGCGAGTGCGCTAACCACTGTACCAACACGGCGACCTTGCAGTGCGTGTGTTTAAGTGAAAATGGATACAATTTTAGACAAACACAAAAGACGGCATTTAAACGTACAATAAAAAATATCACAATTACTGTTTAAATTAAAAAAAAAGTATTAATATATTTAAAATAGCAGATAATCCTGAATGACAGATTAAAGCATGTTTCAGAGTCGCAAGTAAATTCCAGCACACGCGGCCACCCACCAGATGTGGATTGGCTATGGGCCATGAAATTTCTCGCGTTCAATGAACAGCAGGCTAGACATAACGGTACTTCACAATCTCGAACATAAACTGTCTGTTCACATTGGCTTCTGTTCCAGTAAGCAGCCGGTTTCCCCACAAATCCGGTAAGGTAGGATCTCTTCGTTGTTTGATATCCAGGTTTCTTTTTGGCTAAACGTACTCTATGGAATGATTAAGGAACAGTGATCCAGCTGAAATAGCTAGCGACCGGAAAAATTCGAGGGCTTCACTAACCTGGTAAGGAAGCCTCCAAGAATATTAGCAACTCAAGCATACAACTTCTGTTCACTGGCTGTAATCTGATACAAAATGTCCACATGATTGCTTCTTTATTATTGGCTCAGCATCCTCCGGGCAGTGTCCAATTAGTAGAGCCACGATTTTTCGACGGAAAGACGTTTTGCTCTTTTGGTTTCAATGCCCTATGCTTAGAGCCACATTTTTGTCATGAGAAGATTTTAGCACAATTTTGTATCAGTGCCTTACGTGCTCAGAGGCAGCTTTTCTTCATGGTTATTGGCAGCGCGTCTTTGTTCTGACTTGTCCCTCATTTGACTTCATCAATCAGAGTAAGGCAATTGTGGCACCATACGTTTGTGATCTGCCAGTAAAAACCCAAGACAAGTGACAGTTAAAACATCCAATCACTGAACATGTAGCAGAGCTGCAGATGTGCACGGAAGACACTGAAACCCATTGACTGAAAAATATTTTCGCTCTATTTCGTGGTCTGCGATATTTTTTAACTCTCACTGGTTTTGGAATTTTTATGGCAAAAATACATACGTATGTTATCACAAGGCCTTGAACCATGAATTCTTCGCGAAAAGAATTTTGCCCCAATTTGCCTCAGTACCCCACGTGCATATCTGCAGTTATATCTCACATTCAGTGGTTAGTTGTTTGTTATAATTCTCTAGTGCCTTGCGGTTATACCTGCTAATCACAGACATATCGTGTTACTGTAACCTTATTCTGATCGGCGCAGTCTACTTAGACACGTCACTTTACGAAGACGCGCTGCTGATAACCATGAAGCACAACTGCAGATGTGCACGCAAGGCACTGAAACAAACTGGGGCAAAATCTTTTCCGCGTTTTTCATGGCTCTAATAACAGCCTAATTCTGACTGGCGTAGTCAAATGAAAGAATTATCTGAGCAAATATTATGCCAATTACCATGAAGTACAGCTGTCGACGTGAAAAAAGTGATGCAAAGATCTTTTCTCGATTAACTCATGGCTCTAGTGAGTGAGTGAGAGATTTTGCTCAGCGCCTAATATCGAGGTCTTCAGCGCTGGCGAGGGGTGATATGAGGTGAGTGTGGAGCGGCGCAGGAATGATGGGGCGGGGGAAACGGGAGATCCCCGAGAAAACCCGTCGACCAACGGCATCGTCCGGCACGATTCCGACATCCGGGGATCGACCCCGCCGGGAATCGAACCCGGATCGCCCCGGTGAGAGGCGAATGGTCTGTCCACTTTATTTTTTATGTTTTTTATAATAGAGTTAGGCTCCTTGGAGAGCTCTCAACATCAGCAACGATCCAAACATCCCCCCTTTTGCAGCTTTATTATTATATACATTTCCCCAGTTGCGACAGTTTTGTTGAGTCTCACAATTGAAATGACTCTAACGAACAAACATAAATTTTTACACCCAGCCAGACCTGGGAATCGAAACCAGAACCCCTCGTATCAAAGTCGGTCGCTCAACCAACTGAGCAACAGGGGTCGGCATCCACTCGGCCACCGCGTCCCTATGGCTCTAAAGAATGTAGAAGAAATATACAAGCGTTTGGATTCTAGTATGGCCAAGAATGAATTCGCAATATCTGCTGGTCCCAGCGGATTGCAGTACGTCTAGAGCAGAAGCGGACTGCTTGGCGAAGGACTCGGTAATGACGGTACAGAATTACCTCTCTCCGGCACGCTAGCCGCTAACTCGTGAGCAGTTAAGTACGCACCGCCAACTGGTTCATCCACGACGTCGTGTTTGTTCGTAACGGGTTTCAGGTTGTCCTCTTGACAACGTGCAAGCTCACGATACGTTACCACGTTGCCCGTGCCTGTTCTAGAGTGGGAGGAGTCATCTCTGCCGCTTCTGACGTCAGTGGACTTGTCTGTTGAGCCGTACGAAACTGTACATTTACACCATCCACGTACGGTCATATCAATAAAACTATAGACATATACTTTACTGTCGCCAAAGACGTTGAATTATGGCACCGTTCAAATGTATTATACAGACATATATATGTACGGGCAATAAGAGGAGATGATGGTTTATCGCGGAAAAACTTGACTGTTTGCTGGGTTTCAACGCACGTTCAGCTTATGAAATGATTACTGGCTTACACTTGTACACGGAGCTGTTACACTATTTGATTGAGACAATAAGAATCCCACTATTTTAATATTTGATGCGTATTATTGGTCTGCAGACAGCTACGCTGTGTCAGAAACATATCACCAACCATGCATGTAACAAGAAACTGCGGCGTTTTCAAGGATATGTTGGCTCAAAAATTTTTCGTGATATTCCATCATTAGAGGTACGTAAATTTCGCAGATACATTCCAGGTCAGGTTGAACGCCAATTATGTATACTTCATTGTCATGTCTGTGACTTGCTGGCGGCTGTTACGAAACGCGTTTGACTACTGCAAGCCAGTAGTAAATAAGGAAATAGTGCGAAGTGCTATCGCTTGCTACCTGCTTGTATGGTTATAAGCCAATAGATAGAGATGATGGTATATCGCGAAAATGTTTTGTACCAACATAGCCTTGAAAACACTGACACAACGTAGCTGACTACAGACCAATAATATGCATCAAATATTAAAATAGCGGTATTCTTATTGGCTCAGTCAAATAGGGCAGTAGCTCCACGTACAAGGAAAAGCCAGTAATCTTTTGATAAGCTGAACGCACGTTGAAGCCTAGCAAATAGTCAAGTTTTCCCGCGATAAACCATCATCTCTACCAATAGATAATCGATTGTGGCCAGTGGGTGTATAGGACTGACAGGTCTAGGCTGCTGCCAAATGAATCCGCGAAATTGACGTACTTCTAACCATCATCTCTAGTTATTACTAAGCAGGCTTACGTTGACCATTTTTTCGAAATAAACATCCATCGGTCGTATCTCTGCACGCCGCTCAGCGGCCTGGGTAAACAGGTAAACCTTAGGGCTGCCGCCTTGTGAAGGGTATGTTTGTGTGTGTGACGAAAATCGATGAGGCGCTACGAGCGATGTCGGCCGGCACATGTATTGTGATATCGCTTCTAAGGCCAAAGTCGTAAACGTGGGCGCAGTGTTCCCGCCGTAACGTTTTTACTGTGGGACTTTAAGCGGTGACCCTGTAATTTTATTAGCCTATACGCCTCACTGTAGCAAAGTACAATGTTCTTGTAGACCTCAATTTCGAACAAATCCGTTACATATATCTTGAGAAACAATCGCGTGAAAAAGCCGATTTTAGTCAAGTTTGAAGGCTTTAAAATGATGCTTCCAATGTACGTGATGTCTTGAAAGTCACATTCACAAGCAGTTTGAAGTGTGTTTTCGTTTCTTACTTATGTACACTGGGAGCGTGTTGAAAAGTTTAATAAAATAAAATTGTTTACGAACACACAGCAACGCATTTTAAGCGCATGCGAAGCGACGCCCTTAAGAATGCGTGGTAGGTAAATAAACGCTGAAAACATCAATTGATTCCTACGCCTTTTTTCGAAGCCGATATGTATAAATATTCAATGACAATCCTAGGTAATGGTATTTGCCAACTTTATGAGTACATATTTATCCAGAATTACTAATTCGTTACGCGCGATATCTTGCGCCCTAGTTAAATGCACGAGGTTCCGGCCGGCGTCAGAGATTGTGCCGCAGAAGTTCGTAATACTGGATACACTTTTGTTTAAAACGTTGGTTATAACTATTGTCTAGGATTGCTATTGTTTAATTTTCGCAAATTGGCTTCACGAAATCTGCAGTCATAGATCAATGCTTTGAGCGTTAGGTTGAATTATGTACCACGCCCTCTTAAGGTTAGACACATTTATGGACGAATTTCAACTGGTACTTTACCGTAACGTAGCATTATATTCTGCTGGTGAGCTTTCATGGGCCGAATGACAGCACGAGCAGAGTACATTGAATACAGGTTCTAGCTTTGTCGTGAGACTTGAGCTGGTGATAACGGCGCACGACGCCAACATGTTCTTGGTTTCTATTCACCCTACTTCTTCTTATTCTTCTTTCTCACGCTCCCGTGGCATGCCCGCGGCGCTGCGGGTCGTCAGGTCATCGTCCAGTCCTGCCAACAGTCGTAGAAAATTCCCCGCCTCTGTTCTGAACCTTCGTACCGTGCCAGGACTGCGTTAAGTCAAGTCTTGCTTTCAAATAGTGATAGGCCTACTTAGTACTGGTCATTCATAGTGACCCTGGATTTTCGCGAAAAGAATTTTGCCCCACTTTGTTTCAGTGACTTACGTGTACATCTGCAATTCTGCCTCATGATTATTGGCAACGTGTCTATATGAAGAGCCGTATATCATTTGCCTGAGCCAGTTACACTAAAGTCTCTGCAACACCCCACAGCTGTGATTTGCCGGTAGAGTTCTAAGTATCGAGATAGTTAAAATATCCAATCACTGACCACGAAGCAGAACTACAGATGTGCACGTAAGGCACTGAAATAAAGTGGGGCCTAATTCGCGAAAAACCAGGGTCCCTAGTCATTTACAATAAACTGAATACTTTTGAAATCAGCATCTGTTTAAAAAATTCATTGCCTGTCAACGGTCATACTTTAATAACCTAATTAAACTTTAACAATGGTTTCCTTTCCTACTAGGAAAAATTTTTTGTGGTAGTTGCACAACATTTTGTGGGTATTAAGACAGCCGAATATTCTTTGCCCTCACCACAAAAATATTTTGTTGTCACGACTAAAGTATTGTGGTCACGAACAACTTATTTTGAGGCTACAACAATTTAATTTGGCTGTCTCAAAAAAAAATTTCTTAGGGACTGGCAAAATTCGCGTGGTTTTCTAGCAGCAGACTAGACTGCAAGCTATTATATGTTCACTAAACGTTTCTCATTGGTCTACAATGTCATGGCCTGCCGTAGAAATCACTTGTAGACAATATTAAAAGTCCAGCGTTAAGGAGTCGCCAATCTCTTAAAGCTCGTGCTCATTAAAAATTCTCAGGTTGTACTTGGGTATATAATGGACAGTGAAGTCTAGTCTATTACCAAATAAGGCGAATTTACTTTTAAGGTTGGCAGCAAATAACCAAGTATATTAGCCATATACAACAATATTGAATTAATAATACATTTCCTTAATTTTTTTATAATATTCAATAACAACCAATTTATCTTACTACACACTGATTGATTTAACTAGTTACACGTAAGCAAAATGAGATTAGACAATTTAATTTTACTTTTTCGTTGGTCTGAACGCTGCTAAGGTAACTTTAGTACAGTACAAGTTAGAGCACGAAAATTTCACAATTGAAGAGTATTGCCTCTAATTACTCTGGGTTTCTTGGGAGTCAAATAAAATGCGAGATGGTAAAGTAATTACAGAGATCCGGAAATGTCGTGGGTTCAACGAACAGCCGGCCAGACTCCATAGTCCTGTGTACACTATGTCCTCAGTTACTTGTACATTGTCTGCTGTTCCAGTGGGCCAGTTGTACATGTGACAAGGTATAGCTCGGAAATCAGGGTGAGCTTTCATATAAGTTTGCTATTGGTTCACAGTCCTCAACGAATTAATGTGTACAGAAGCTTGAAATCTAACGTCATTTTAAAAGAATTCGTAAATCTTTCGGTAGAGACTTGAAAAATTCGCGGGTTCACTGACGTGTAGAATAGCCTCCAAGAATATCCGTGTATTCAAGCAAACATCAGCTGTTCATTGGCTGCTCTCAAGCACAGGGGTTTCACATTATTAAATTTGTTTCTAGTTGATTCTTTATTATTGGCTTAGAACTCTCCAGGAGGTGTAAAACAAGTAAAGAACCAATGGCGAAAGTGACACAAACTTAGAGTTACTTGAAATATAGCTTGTGCCTAAAAGAAAACGCGAATTTCCAGGTCCCAATTTATCGGGTCTCTGTTAATTAATAGGGACCCCTGGTATTCGCGAAAATAATTTTGTCCCAACTTGTTCCAGTGCCTTGTGCGTAATTTCACAGGTATGCTTCATAGTTATTGGTCACAGCGTCAATCAGAGCAAAGTTATTGCGGCACGACACGTCTGTGGTTAGCGGACAGAATTGTAAGACGTTCGAGAGTTCAAACACCTAAACAATAGGCATGAAGCAGAGATGCAGACTGAAACATTTTGCTGCAAAATTACTCTCGCGAAAATCACGGATCCCTAGTAATTAATATTAGCTAGCTAAGCATAAAGATAAAAAACTATTAATTATTTTTTTTACTGAAAACCGTAGTAAGTTTTTCTTTTTAAATATAATAGGGGTCGCTGTGGCCGAGAAGTCAGACCTCTCGCCTCCCACCAAGGTGTTCGGGGTTCGATTCCCGGCGGGGTCGGTCCCCGGATTTTCGCATTTGGGAATATTGCCGGACGATGCCGCTGGTCGGCGGGTTTTCTCGGGGATCTCCCGTTTCCCCCGCCATTCATTCCGGCGCCATTCCCGCCATTCATGTCACCCCCACCAGCGCTAAAGACCTCGATGTTAAGCGCTGACCAAAATATCTCACTCACTCACTCTTTAATTAGAGCCACAAAAAAAAACACTTTCGAAATCACGACAGCTCTGCAATTGTTAATTAATTTTTTAAACAGGAATTAAAATCCAGTAATTATGACTCTTTTTCCGACATCAACGCAACTAGTTCGGAGTTCGATTTGGCAACATTGCCAACAAGGATGATTTCAACAGCACGTTTGGGCTACGGTGGTGCAGTGACTAGAGCACTTGCCTCCCACCAATGCGATCCGAGTTCGATTCCCGGCGGAGTCGGTTCCCGAATTTTCGCTTTGGGGGACAATGCCGCTGGTCGGCGGGTTTTACTATCCTCTCATTACGTCTCTACTAATAATAGTGTGTTTAGTGACCCTGAAATTTTGCAAATTAATTTTACCAGAAGTTAGATTTCAATGCCCTGTACTGGTTTATTATTTTCGCGACTGGGCCAATGTTTCTGAAACTCTTCCTTTCTGATAGTTAACCAGTGCAGACCTCTCTATCAACACTTTATGACTCCCTCGTAATTTGTCGGATGTACAATTGGCCACTCACAGAAGTAGCAGCCAGAGAACAAGTAGCTGAAGTATAGCCAGTGATTTTTTGGTGAAAATAACTTAGCAACAATTTGTTTCAGTGCCTTATGTGCACATCTGCAGCTCCGCTTCTTGCTTATTGGCAGAAAGCATTAGCGCAGTGACTGTTCACTTATTTTACTGCTCCAATCATGACAAGGTTACGGCAATACCACACGTCTGTAATTTGTGGGTAGAACGCCGAGACACTGAGAGCTAAAAACGTCAAATCACTGACCACGATGCACAGCTGCAGTCGTAAGGTATTGAAACGAATTGTTGTAAAATTATTTTCACCAAAAATCACTGGCTCTTAGCTGATGACAGAAGAGATTGCTCTTTTTAGTTATCTTTATTGACTTCCGAATCCTGAAATTTCAATCAACGAATTCAGTGTTACTTCTTTTACCACGAGTTTCCACTCCTTATTTTAACTTTTTAATTTACGAATTACAACACTAATTTAATGAAAATGCCTAAAATTTTCTTATTTTTGAAATGAAAGAATAAACAGACTGTGATTTAGTCGCCAGTTTCTATGCACGACTTACTCTGAAACAGCATCTATTGATAGAGACCGGAAAAATTCGCTTTTTCTGGTAGACACAACCTAGATTCCAAATGTTTGCAAGTTTGTATAACTTTTGCATTGGCCCTTGACTTAATCGACATGTCCCGAAGAACGCTGAGCCAGTAATAAAGAACCAAACAAATGAAAACCCTATCATGTGGTATCAATGTGTCAGCGAGCAGCCAATGAACATCTACTGTCTGCTTGAATGCATAGATATTCGTGGTTGCTAATCTACATGTCAGTGAACCCACGAAATTTTCCAGTCTCTATCTATTGATGATCTAAAAGTAATATCCAACTAATTAAGTCACAATCGTTTTACAAGATATTTACGTTACCTTTACATATCCATTGTAGGGAAATGCATTTTGACAAATAGCTTTGGATATATATAATAATTAAATATTTCCAAACAATTGAAATTATTTAAAAAAATAATATATGTACTTCGGAATTGCTTGAGATTGCCTCCACTTTTCATGTTAATGAAATTATCTTATCAACGATGTATCTACACTATTAAATCATGTTATAAGATACGTCCCGTCATAATTTATTTAATATAAGATGACGTAGGATTCAATTAAATATATATATAGTGAGGCCGGCAGGTCAAATAAATACCTACACAGCATATGTATCGGATAAAACGTCCCGTTGAGGGCGCGGTATACCGCAATTTTCATCACCATTTTTTAATTTTTTATTTGTACCAGATATTTTTTGTCTTCTTTAGACACAAAATGTGACTAAATTTGGCTCTTATAAAATGTTTTTATCTCTCATAGTTTTCGCGTAATGGCTTGTTAAAGTCATACTTTGCATGTTTCCGTTTTAAGGACTACACTAAAACCAACTAATACACCAAATTAAAAAAAATCACAGTAGATAAAGACATTGCAGGCTACAATGTCACGCTCATAAAAATAAAGAATAAAAATTATTTGTATTTTAAAATAAAATATTACACTTTTAAAATTTTTATTTTCAGTTTTAGCATTTTTTGTCAAATACAAATTATATTTATTCTTTACTTTTATGAGCATTACATTGTAGCCTGCATTGTCTTTATCCACTGTGATATTTTTGAGTTTGATGTATTAGTTGATTATAGTGTAGTCCTTAAAACGGAAATATGCAAAATATGACTTTGACTAGCCATTACGCGAAAACTATGAGAGATAAAAACATTTTATAAGAGCCAAATTTAGTCACATTTTGTGTCTAAAACTAGAAAAAAAATATCTGGAACAAATAAAAAATAAAAAAATGGTGATGAAAATTGCGGTAGACCGCGCCCTTAAACGAGTTACCTGGTATCTCTCCCAGCATGTACCTAATACCGGATAGGCCTACTAGTAGTAAATTTCCGATATTATGTCCTGGGAGTAGTGTCAAGCCCCATCAGTCAGTACCTTCAATATACCAGTCAGGACTCATCGGGTTGTCTGAACCTTTTAAAACAAAGCTGAGAGAAACAGTTGAATGCAACCTTCACAATGAAATAAATATATTTCGAATGTGTTTGATGGAAATGATTACCACCTCACCAACCAAAAGTCTAAGGTGGGATAGCTACTAGGTACCACCTTGATGAGGCTGTGGCTTATCCTCTACGAAACAGCATCGTGGCAATTCGTTTTACTAGGAACGTGCAAAATTCTTTTAATTTTTGTAGTACACTAGACTTAAAGCTGTTGTTTCACATTGGCCGACATTGTCGTGATCTACTACAGAAATCGCTTCTAGCTAATAATTAGAAGTCCAACGATAGAGTTGCCATATGTAGTAAAGGGATTACACATTAAACTGTCATCCCACGAAGGCTCGTGCCATAGCCGTCTTTAGTAGTAGGTCGCAGCCTTAGATCTGGCAACGCTGCCAGGAAGGGTCATTTCAACACTTTTTTTGTCTCGCCAATGGAAGTGGCTTTCCCTGATTTGCCGATATGTAAGGCAGAATAACTAATCAGGTACAGCCATTGTCTTTAGAGAACTGAAAGAAGTGTTAAAATGACCCTTGTGTACAGGGTTGCCAGATGTAAGGCCGCGACTTTCTTCTAAAGATGGTTATGCTCGTGCCCAATGAACTCTTTGTATTTAGGTATATACATGGCATTACCCTGTCAACAAATACATTGTAAACCAATACCGGACGACTTGTGCAATTCTACCAGAACACTGATTGTGTTACCACCTCCAGTCAGCAGATGCCGGAACACAACATTTAATTAATTAAAGATTTACGCTGCCAACGTAACAATGTTGAGAAAAAATTTCTTTCCATAACAAGTTTTCGTTGTTAGAACCTAAAAGAAATTTCTTGAACAAAAACAACATGATTTCGGAATCCTTGTACCCACAAATATATCAACAGCGCTCACCTCTCCCGGCACAATTGTAATAGGGGAAAAAACAACAGCAAGCAGTACATATATAAAAAATAACATTTATGCTGGCAGAAATGTATTAACTTTAATTTATTCAACAGTTCCGCCTCATGCCACTTGGTCACTAATCCCACATTACACTTTGTTACCAGCATAGAGCTGTCCGGAATTTTTTATCAGTAGTATTTGCTGTCACCATGGGGCCAGGACGCAGAATATTTAGGAATACAGAAGTGAAATAGCTAGTAGAACAGCGAACTCAGTCACACACGCCAACAAAATGGCTTCCCTGGCAAGCAACATGGCGGAAACGCCTGCTGCCAGTCAGCGTAAGGCAGCTGAACTGCTAGCTGGCAACCAGTAACATGCAGGAAACAAACATACTCTGGACTTGTATCAACAGCCTCGTACAGCCAATAAGCGGCGAAGTTCACCCGTATCGAATGAGCCGCCACGTCATTTCATGTCTGTATTACTATTTAGTCTGTGGTCAGGGCGCGGCGGCCGATGTCGGACCACTTGCCTCCCACCAAGGCGATCCGGGTCCGATTACCAGTGGGGTCGGTCACCGGATTTTCGCATGTGGAAATCATTCCGGGCGATGTCGCTGGCCCACATGTTTTCTAGGGATATCCCGTTTCCCACATCCTTCTCATTTCGGCGCTTATCCATCGCAGGGCCTCACCCACGTCATACTTCGGGGTACGCAGGTGTCTACGGGCACCCAGTAATAAATAGGGACTGGAAATTTTCGCGTATTCAATGACCCGCATGCTATAATCCATTGTCCTATGCATACTCAAGCCCTGATCATTCGTTCACTGTCTACTGTTCCACTAAGTAGCAACTAGGGGCTAGAGTATGTGTAGGATAGTTGATTCTTTCACGCGGTCATACTTGATACCGAACAACTTCACTTAAACATGTTCAGTTTTTGGAGCGGTTACACGAGCTACGAACGAGTTCAGATCGCAGTCTCTTCTCGTTCAAAGTAAACTGGTTTCATATGTAGTTTCGAATGACATGTCTTTGAGCTCTCCTATTGGCTGCTAGGAGAAATGATATGTGTAACAAATATGGCTGCTTTTTGGTCTGACATTTTGCACTCGTTAAATTAAATTAATTTTTAAACATAATATAACTATATCCGCTTTACACACAGCAGCATTTAAGTTAGATACGATACGATAGTTAAATAATCACGAATGTTGAGTGCAAATGTGATAATAATTAAACTTGGTACAGTTCAAATTCCAAGTTCGCTGAGGTTATAAATTTCATTGAGTTCATAATCGTGTATCCTCGCAAACGTGTTTAAGTTTTGAACACGTTCAAGCATGGCTGCCAAATGTATTTATCAGAACAGGTTTGACCTTTAGTGTGACCGTGGCCTAGGTCACTGAATTTGCGAAATTTTCCTGTCCCTAGTAATAAATCTGTATTCGAAGTACGATACTTTTGCCCTGGGGTATCCTCCTCATACAATATTTAGTATTTATACGTGTTACACAATAAAACGCGAATTTTGTATGCCTCCATCTATTACTAGGCTAACCTGGGGGTATATTGTGTAAAATCACATCTGGTAAAGATCGTCACCTGTGACTGTCTTTAAAGAGTGATAGCGATTAAGATAGTCGCTTGTGACAGTTTATATGCCGTATTATCTAACATATCTCTTTACCAGAATCGCAGTATGCTTAGCAGCACTGTTGGATGTGCTCTGAAAACCTTCATACACCTTACTAAATTATATCTTCTCAGTTTTCACGGCGTGTTTTGAATTACTAATTACTAGAGCCACGATTTTATGGCGAAAAGATTTTTGCATCAGTTGGTTTAATTGTCTTATGTGCACATGTGCAGCTCTGCTTCATTCTCAGTGATTCAATATTTTAACTCTTCACTAGAGGTACGTAAATTTTGCAGATACATTCCAGGTTCAGGTTGAACGCCAATTTTGTATACTTCATTCTCATGTCTGTGACTTGCTGGCGGCTGTTATGAAACGCTTTTGACTACTGCAAGCCAGTAGTAAATAAGGAAATAATGCGACGTTCTATCGCTTGCTACCTGCTTGTCCGGTTATAAGCCAATAGATAATCGGTTGTAGTCTAGGCTGCTGCCAAATGAATCCGCGAAATTGACGTACCTCTACTCTTCACTTGTCGTGGGTTTCTTCTAGCAAATCACAGAAGTGTGGTGGCACGATTTTATTACTCTGATTGGTGCAGTCAAATGAGAGATATGTCTGAATAAAGACACGCTGCCAATAACCATGAAGCAAAGCTGTCGATAACCACGTTAGACATTGAATCAAAGTGATACAAATATATTTTTGCGACAAAATCGTGGCTCTTGTAATTACTTTAATTATGTTTTAAATAACAAAACCCTATTTGTTTCCCATCTGAATTCCGATTTTAAAAGTTATAACATCAACTCGACTCTAGTAGATACATAGTGTGCTGCGCTTACAAGAGATAGCAGCACTGGTACTCTGTTAGTATCTCCAGCCTAGATGTAGCAGCACACGTGTGGTTTTGGATTAGTCATTTGCGTCGGTAGTAAAGTTAATATCCACAGAGCTGTAAATTACGAAACATATTACATGTTAGAAGGAAAATAAAATAATGTATTTTTTTCTGTCTCCTTCCAAGCAACACTTCAATCGGATTTGATCTTCAACGAGGATGGCCGTAGAAAACTAATTGAATATGTCGGCCATTTTCATTAAATTTCTGTCGAAACTGCGCTCTAGAATACGATCTTATAGGGAGTCACGAGACTTTTGAAAGACAGCCACTGCATCATCTTTAATTTGCAGGAAACGAATTCTCGTCGTAAAATAGCTATCCAATAACTGTCTTTGTATAACAAATCGTACAAGGGCCCGAAAAAGTTACAGAATAGACCAACAAACCTGCGATCCTTCTGTGGGAACCGATGACTCAGGTTGTACCACACACTCGCGGGTGTTCGCAGCCGTCCCGCTAACAAAGAACCACCTTCCAGGTAGCAGGATCTCACAGTGATTCACACAGTGGCTGGAGCTCCCCACAGTCAAGTCACCACGGAGAGACAGTCACCGGGCTGAGACGGTGGAAATTGTGTCAGCAGGATGGCGTCTACCTCTCTGCGAAAACTTCTCTTCCTGTTGTGGTGGCTCATCGGTGGAGGTGCGAGAATTTCGCGGAGTCATCAGACACCAGCCCAGAATTCTCCGTCTTGTACTGGCCACAGTCAATTGTTTAATGGAAGTTCCAAATTATCTAAGTGCTAAAAGTGACCGAATTGAGTTAAGTACATCAAAATGAACAATGTGCCAGTAACTATGTTTTGCGGCGAGAGTAAGTCCCAATAATAAGGTCCAGAAAAATTCGAGTTTTTTTTTTGGGCCCAAGATAGATTTCAAATATCTTTCCGTTTGTGTCACTTTCGTCATTGGTCCTTCACATACGTGACACCTCCTGGAGGGCGCTGAGCCAATAATAAAGAAGCAACTAAATGCAGACCCAATCACTGTGTCAGAGCAGCCAACGAACAGTTGTTGCCTGCTTGAGTTCACAGAGATTCTTGGAGTCTAGTCTACATGTCAGTGAATCCGCGAATTTTTCCGGTCTCCACCAATAATATTCGTTACAGTTTTTATGATCATCGAAATATTGCATGTCCCATATGTATGCATACTCATGCAGCTCAGTTTTTTTCTGTTACTTGAGAACATACTTTTGGCACTTAGATGATTTATAATTTCCACTCTACAATTATCCATATGTAGAGTCACGATTTTGTGGCGAAAAGACTTTTGTAACATTTTGTTTCCATGCTCTATATGTGCACATCAGTAGCTTTGCTTCATTGTTAGTGATATGGTGTTTGAACTCTCACTTGTCTTGGGGGGTTTTACTGGCAAATCACAGACGTATGGTGTCACAATTGTCTTATTTTAATTAGTTATGTCAAATAAGAGACGTATCTTGAACAAAGACACAAAGAAACAGAGTTGGAGATGTACATTTAAGGCACTGAAACAAAATGGGGCAAAAATCTTTTCGCCATGAACTCATAGTTAGAGCCACAATTTTATGGCGAAAAGATTTTTGCAACATTTGGCTTCAGTGCTTCATGTGCACATGTGCAGCTCTGCTACATCGTCTGTGATTGGATGATTTTACTCTCACTCGCCTTGGAAAATTACAGACGTACGGAGTCACAATAATCTTATTCTGATTGGCACAGTCAAATGCGCAACGTGTCTGAACATAGACACGCGGTCAGTAATCATGAAGCAGAGCTGCCGATGTGCACGAGAGACACTGAATCAAAGTGGGGCAAAAATCTTTTCGCGACAAAATCGTGGCCCTACACATAGCTCCATCAATTTGATTATAATCTTAAATGTTCATAGCACGTGACAGCCTTAAGAATAATTTCCATGTTTATTAATGTGAGGAAGTCGTCAAATGTGTGTAAAAACAGACAACTTTCCAATCGCAGAATCCATAGAGAAGTATACGTTCTTGGGTTTCAACATTATCTAGAAAAAAAATGTGTGAAACTCAAGGGCATCTACTTGTTGCCTTTTGTTCTCTGTAGAAACTACAGCGCACACAGCCTCACTCCTGCGGAAAGATACAGTATTTTCTAATCCATCAGCTAAAGTCAGAGAGTAAAAACTAGATAATACGTAGCCATAAAAATTTAAGAGATCTCTTGATGATCTTAATACATTTATGTTAAATCTTCTTTGTTTTTTTTATTTTTTTTTTTAAGGTTTTCTGTCACTTTAACTTGATACAAAAAACATTACAAAATATACCGTAAGTATAGTAAATAATTTCTTACATTAAAACACTTAAATTAGCAGCCGACGTCTGTGAAATTGAATTTAGACGCAGTTAAGCAATGGCGGACCAGCCTAAAAAAATTACGTTTAAACATAAAAAGACTTCTCACATTTATTATTTTTTTAAACTCTATTTGGCACTGTATAATTTCAGAGAAATAATTTCAGTACCGTAAGAGTGTTTATTAAGTGGGGCATGCGGCGTTCACGTTATTATTTAGTGGTAAGCTAAACTTCAAAATCCTGTATGTACCCGAGCATAACCTGTAAGTTCATTACGAACGAGCGTTTGTGTGATGATAGTAACGTGCGTAAACCCTTTAGATGATATTGTTCACTCTACCGTTTGACTTATACGGGCTAGATGCTATTTCTGCGGCATGTTACGATATCGTTGGTCAATAAGAGACGTCGAGTGAACATATAACATCTTGCATTCTAATATTCTGTATTTTTTAGGCATAAAAATTCCACGTTTTCCCCAGGAGATTTAGTAATGGGCTTGTTATATCATTCCACAACTTCATAAATGTGTTCTTCTGAGCTGTACAAATTTGTTGTTTGCTTTCTGATGCGCAGGGTTTGTCGGGGCATTGGCTCCCACGCTCACCTTCGCTCTGGTTGCAGCTGTTAGTTCTTATCTCCAACAAAAAAGCGCAGCCACATCGTCCGTTTCCATAGCCATTTATTACTATCCCATAGGGCATTGGACATATACGCTGCTGCTAGTGATTAGATCAAGTTCCCTGTCTGCGCGCTGCAACATGACCGTCTTTAGCAGATGACAGGAGTCTTGAATGGGGCAACGATTCATCATGAGCCCTACTGCCTGTCTCCACTTGACTGCCTTAGCCTTTGTAGCGCGTCTATGTGCAGCTTTAGTGACGTGTACACGTCTACACATTCTAAAGAAGCCAATGAGCGACTGGCAGCAGGCCCATGATGAAGCGCTACTCCATTCAAGACTCTGGTCTACTGAAGATGGCCGTTGTTGGATGTGTTCTCCGTCAATGTCCTAACGACACGCAGGAAATGTATTGGAGCTACGTAACACTAAAACGTACATGTTATTGTTCGGGGGAGAAGAAAACAAATTTAATGTAAGACTGGTGTTGGTAAGCAAGAAACCGATCGTCTATCTCTCTGACGAGGGGCGACATTGAGTAAATATATACCCTTTATCCGGACAAGCAAAGAGAGGGAAGCCGCAGAAAATAGAATGGAGTAAGTCTGCTGAATTGGTTCGTGGGCCTCTTTTCTTATGGCAAGTGGGTTGCGTTAGACGGTATCTCGACCCTCACGTCGCAAAATACAAAGGCACTCCGAAAGGAACATTTGAAATCATTGAAGCCATTCAGTTCTATTTGAGGACTACAGACAAGACCACTGATAATACTTGTCTTTGAAGAGAATGCAAATCATTCAAGTTTTCTTGCAGCAGGTCGTTACTTTTCTCCCCATCCCGTTCAAAAGCGTTTATCTCGAGGTCACGTCTGGTGAACTAAGACTTCTTTCAAAAACTAAAACAAATATACTTTCGTTGTGTTTATTATTCGACTCTCTTCAGTAGCTAAAGAAAACGAAGCCAGCTGTCCGTAGCGTAAATGCTCATTTAGGCAATACATGATGTATACGCAGGATAGTAAGAATCCTAGCTATTAAACAAGTAAAGTATTTAAAATTCTGCGAACACTCGCACTTAAGTATTCTCACATAAATTATACTACATGTGCAATTCTAACAGCCGCAGCAGCCATGTATAGTAATTAGACCACTTGCCAAGGCGATCCGGGCTCGATCCTTGGCGGGATCGGTCCGCGAATTTTTTCATGTGGGAATAGTACCGGACGATGTCGCTTGTAGGTGGGTTTTCTTGGGGTTCTCCCGTTTCCCTCGACCTTCTCGTTCCCGGCGCCTCACAATTGCAGGGCCTCATTCCATGTAATTCTTCGGGGTAAGCTAATGCCTCCGGGTATTCAGTAATAAACCTGCATTCGGGGTGTGATAACTTGACCCCAGGTATCCTTCCCATACGATATTTGTTTGTACAACCGACCTCCGTGACGTAGTTGGTTGGAGCTAAAAGTTTACAGTATTTGTAATCCTAGGTTCAAAACTTTGATTAGGTGTGGATATAATGGAGTGAGAGTGAGTGAGAGATTTTGATCAGCACTTAAGATGGCCGCCTACCCTACGCTTCAAATGTGTTGCAGTGTGTCCGTTAGCATGTTTTTTCTACGAAGCAAATACATGTGTGCCCGTTGTGCCAACATACGAAAAGAAAAGAAACTTCAAACAAGGTCGGAACCTCAAGTTTAAGACGCCACGCTAATTAAAATCATTGTTTCTCAGCCCTCCAACTTGGCTAAAAACGGCATTTTCAGACTGCCGTAATTCAAAATGTACTAACCGGATGTATTTGAAACTCAGATTGCGACCTGCAGTGGACTTAGTTGCAGACTTTCCACCAATAAAGTTATATGGCCACCGCTTAGTGTCTCATAGTAAAAACCATTCGGCGGGAAGCTTGCACGCTAGTTCAGCGCTTGGCTCGTTGAGGCGACGCGGCATTTGATGCGCGCTTAAAGGTCGACCTTATGTATCCGTCGCTTTTGAGACACTCACACGTGGGCAGGCGGCGCCCTAAACATCGATGTCTTTAGCGTTAGTGAGGGGTGACACTAGGTGAGTATGGAGCAGCGCCGGAATGATAGGGCAGGGGAAACGGGAGATCCCCGAGAAAACCCGCCCACCAACGGCATCTTCCGGCACTATTCCCACATGCGGAAATCCGGGGACCGACCCCGCCGTGAATCGAGCCCAGATCGCCTTGGTGGGAAGTGAATGGTCTGACCATTCGTCCACCGCAGCCCCAGAACTAATGGACATTTAATGAAAGTCGAGCTATAATGTTATATATGAACCAATCTTGGATAATTTATATACTTGCAGGTTGCTTTCAAACTCTGAATAGTAACTACACAAGGATTTTCCCCATAACTATTTCGTGCTGAAACCGAAATTATAGGCCAACACCTATTACATTGTAGTTGTTACATGGGTAGAAACCTCTACGCCAGTGTAATACAAATTTTACATGTTCTTTTAATACAAAGGAAACGAGGTTGTTCAGAAATTACATTCACGAACTAAGACAACTCTTTTCAGTAACTCTTGTTTTACTTGTGGTTCTAAAAGCAGTAATATTTTGATTTTGACATGTCATTTATCAAAAACCTATTTGGCGAATTTTTTTTGCAAAGCAGTAGCCAAATGTCTGCGAGTTGAAGGGTATTTATTACAAACACTAAACAAATGTTACGTTTACTTGCTCGGCCATGTCATAGGCTATGAATCCATTTTAACTACATTACATTAAATAAGTTGGTCTATAAAAATCATCACAAATAGACAAATATAAGAAAATCTTAGAAAAAATTTAAACAGTTTATTAACTTTATGCACAAATATTTTCCTTAGTGTTGTATGGCAGGTCAACGAATAAAATAGCAGGCTACTGTGTAGAATGGCAGCCCATAGTACTGGATGGCACTCTTATCATGTAGTATGGGAGGCCATAGTGCTGGATTGCACTCAATCGTGTAAGCATGGCAGGCCATAGTGCTGGGAGACAGATCATAGTGTAGTTGTTTCCAACGTACTTACTCCTTTTGTGGAATAGTCTGAGTTGTTAATTTTTCCTTAGTTTATTTTTGGGTGATTGGATGCTCGTTTCTGTTAATTTATATTCTTGTAACTCATTGACTGCAGTCCTTGTTTTCATTGTATAGGCTATATTTACCTATGGTTAAAACAAAGTATTTTTGTTTGTTTACTTGTCTGTTTGTTTGTGCGTATATTCTTGATTTCGGTGCAACACCACTTGCTGCAATAGCGTATGTCCAAAATAATTCTTTAGCTTCTATCTTCATGTAGAATGGCAGGCCATAGTGCTAGACGGCAAGCCATCGTGTAAAATGGCAGCCCATAGTACTTATAGCATTCCATCGTGTAGTATGGCAGACCATACTGTTGGAAGGCAGGCTACCATGTATAATGACAGGCCATAGCGCTAGATGGCAAGCCATCTTGCAAGATAGCAGCCCGTAGTATTGGATGGCACTTCACCGTGTAGTATGGCAGGCCATAGTGTAGGATGACAAGCTATGGTGCTAAATGGAAAGCCATCACGAAAGATGGCAGCCCATAGTGTTAGATAACACCCTGTCGTGTATAGGTGGTTCGCGATAAAGTGAGCACATTTGATAATCGGTGTGTCTAGAGAAATCCCGAATGGAATATAGTATGGCAGGCCATAGTGCAGGATGTCATTGCATATGTTGCAGGTGTGTTTGTCGTCGCTATGGAGCATGCTGTGGACGGTCGTGATCCTCGGCAGTGTGGCGGCGGCCAGCAGGAGGTGTGCGGGCCAGGGCAGGCCACTCAAGTATCTGTGGGGCGACGCCCTCACTGACCCGCTCGACTGTCTAGGCCCTAACGGCGAGCCCTATCCCGCGTGAGTACGCACACACAGCTATTTCTGTTACTTTCTCCATCTACGTGCACAAGCTTCAATACTCATGTCAAAATACTTCAAGGCAGTTACCACGAGAATCAATTCACTGCTCTTTACAGTAGTTTTTTATATTAGTATTAACGAATGTAATTAAATTTTATTGCCAGTGTTTTACGTGCAACAATGAACTTTGACCTCTGTCGCCCTGGAACATGTTTGATGCATTAAAAAACTCTGGAAACATAAGCTCTGTCTCTCTGTCACTCTCTTCCACTACAAACACGCACACATACACATAGCGAGTCACAAGATCATTGCCTGTGTGCATTTCCATATACATTATAGAGAGAGATTCAGACTTATTTACTTTGTCATTGTTTCTTAAATGTTTCTGTTTATTTCCACCTAAGTCCTATTAAAACGTTTTCTTATAGTTCTAAGGTATCGGGTAGCGTAAGGAATTTTTAAAAGTCTTCTGATCGTTCATAGTTGATAGAATGTTTGGGAAAAATTCTTAAGAGAAATTGGTGACATAATCAACATGCAACGATAGGCGGCCTGGGCAAGATCGCTTAGGCCATAAATCTGGACAAGGGCCTCCCGGTAAGTAATTTGGTTAGGACACTGATGTACGTCCATGTTTGTATGAATATTTACGTTAGGTTTGTTTACGTAAAACTCTCCCTCCTCCGTGCCAGAATTGTTTAAGACCAGTAAAGAAATATAAAGTTTGCTTGCGTGGTCAGCAAGTGAGTTGCTATTGTTGTTTGAGGTAAATTTTCAATTTAAAATTTTCTGCATTAGTGTAAGTTGATCATTAAGTATGAATGGTGCACTATAATTTGAAAACTTTTAATACTGGCTGTTTCTGGATACAATTCAACATTATAGTTGGTTTCCTTATTCCTTGCACGTTTGGCAATGAATTTCCAAATATAATTCCTCATATTTAAAAAATGTTTATTAATCTATCTTGAACAACTATGCTTGTTAAATTGAAATATATTTCACTGTATTCTATATATTTTGCAAATATTCTCTATAAACTGATATAGGCATATTTCTACGGCACAGTTAATCTTACTACACACGAGCAGGAAGTGACACGACTAATTTTTTTAGCTTTCCGTTCGTCTGCACGCTGTTTTGTGCAACAGTTCAGAATTCCACAGAGAAATTGCGTTGAGTACATTGTCCAGTAAAAGTTAAGATATTGCAATATTAAGACTAACAAAGCTGCGTGCTGGTTTGCGCAGATAATAATTTATACTGGGTTTTCCTTGCAGATTCAGCAAGATTTTACTGCCCATGGAATGTTTTCGGTGGAGATGAATAGTTTTAAATAGCTACTGAGCTCAGTTAACTTATTTACGAGCAGAAATAAATTGCAGTATGACTGGAAATAGAAATAAAGCAATGCTATAGGAAAACCTGCATGCCTTCTCAATAGGCGGCCCGTGGGCCAGATGCGGCCCGCAGAGAGATTTCTACTGGCCCGCCATCAAAATGTTAGAAATCAGCAAAAATGTTTTGTTATAATAATTTAAAGGCTATTTCTTAATAGTTATAGTTAGGTCAATGTAATCTTTGCGCATGACAATGAGTTATGTTAGACTAACATTAAGTTCAATTAAATGATTCCGTACAATGCCTATAATTATTGACTGTATTTTTTTTTTTTTTTTTTTTTTTTTTTTTTTTTTTTTTTTTTTTTTTTTTTTTTTTTTTACTTTTGGCCCCCGAGTGTTTTTGGTGGTTATAAAATTGAAGCAAGTGGCCCGAAGGTATATTTATATTGAGAAGTCCTGACCTATAGTCTCTTTTTTTCGAGATGGAAACATTGATTCATTTTTAAAAGCAGTATCAGTAATAACGATATTCATACTACTAGCTGTTAGATACGTGTCAGTTATTTAGCTGTAAACATCCACGTTAAGGGTGTTAACGTGGCAAAAATGAATAATTTTATATTGGCACTCCATAGTGTTCGTTTTACAGACTACATTTTCCACTTGTAAAATTTTTTTTAGCTCTCATAAGTAGTGTAGTATAGTTCCTTCTATTGCAGGAGCCTTGGAGCCGGATCACCGGATCTGTTCAGCATGTGTCTCGTAATTATTTGTGTACGGTCTACCCACCATCTTCGTTAATGTCCGTTGTCTTGATACCTATTACCCTCATTGGCTCCACCTTCTATCTTGTTTTCTTTTTTTAATTACTTATATAGTTGCCCTCAAGATAGGGCTGCCAGTAGTTACTGATCGTCTTCTAGATGGCGTTGATTACTAAGACTTTGGTGCTGAGTCTTTCCACCAGAAGAGCTAGTAGCTATACCAGTCGTATTGGTTCTAGTGTCGTCTGCTAGATAGCGTTGATGTTGTATGTACTACTGGT
>PNEQ01096143.1:0-84352 GCA_003012365.1 Medauroidea extradentata
ACGGCAACCGCTGTAAAAATTAGTTCAATTTATTAACTTTAATATCACTTAATCACAACCACATACCTTATGGCGAACCTTTTGAAAACACCAATTCTTTACACACACGTCTGACTTACATAGCAATTATACAAATCCCAACTAACACCGCACGAAACGATTCACTGAGAAAGAACAAGCAGCTATGGGAAGCGCGCGGCCTGTTGTTCGGAGAGGGACATTCCGCGCTATCTGTGCTCCGCGCGCGGAACCATTTCAGCCGTTGGTTACTACGTGAGCCGAAGCCTACAATTTGTCACGAAATACCCACTATCACGAAGTTAACAGGTTTAAATGAGTGGTGTGTATACATATATATATATATATATATATATATATCTGTGTGTGCCTAAATCATTTCCAAGGGATCTAAACGCCACTTACACAGTTCAGAGTAAAATACAAAAAAAAAAATATATTATCGGCATATTGGCATAATAATCGTTACGCTGATATAGATGGAAAATTGTGGTTACTTTTTAGTGGCGTGATAGTATTTCCAGGTTTATATCGACAGGAATAATATTTCGGTTCGTGTGATTTGTGTTTCTCTTTAAAATAAAACACAGTGTGTAAATACTTTTCTGGTGTAATTTGACACACATGCATCACGTTTCGGTGATATGAATATAATCTGAGGTACAGAAAGATATTAAACATAACTAATAAATAGTCGAAACATGATAGCACTAGTTTAATTTAAAAAAAAAAATAACGTAATACAATACTATCGCTAGATAGTTATAAGAGTTTATCTTTAATTTTATGATTTAACTTCAGAAATTGTTGGCCACAAAATAACTAACAGCAAATATCCTTTGGTAAAAAAAACAGCATTCCATTTTCAAGTATATAACTATTTTTTTCTGTGCATTTAATGTAAGATATGTTAAGTACAGTTTGCAAACTGATATAAGATTTATTTCCCAGAACAAAAGTGTTAAAAACCAAACAACTTATTTTTCTCACGCTTCCATAACGCGTTTCGTATTCAGAGAAACTCTACACTTCATGTGCGTGAGTGTTTATATATATATATATATATATATATATATATATATATATATATATATATATATATATATATATATACTATATGTATCGTTCACTGCGGTATGTGTCAATATACTTCATATTTATCATTCTTTGGTGGCATTACAATGTCCATATCAATGCAATTAAATTCATAATTCAAGGTTGTTAAACTACTTTATTTTCATATCAATTTATATGAAGGACCAAAATTCATGTTGATTATTCTTATAACCTGTTTCAAGAATGTCTGAACACTTTGAACCTGGTACACTATAAGTGTAGTGTGCAAAGTCCATGATATTGCTTTCCTACATAGAAACTAAATAATTGCTTCTTTATTACATAGCAGCTCATTCAGAACAAGTTTATCACTTAATACTGATCCACGATTATAGTTAATGGAACAACACATACCTGTAAATAGGTATTTTTCAATAAGCCGTCTCTCTCTCTCCTTGTAGACGGAGATAGTCTAAAATAGTGGTGTCAAATAGAAGTGCTAAGGTAGAAGACTCCAGTAGCTATACGAAGCACGTTGCATCCCAAACGAAAATAATTTTGATTATTGATAGAAACAGTTATGTATGTGTGGCTCGCAGTTTGATGGGAAAAATGTGATAAATAAAATGAAAAATTGTAGAACACACTGGAATGTTTGCGTCAAATTAGCAGACTGTTCAATATGGGGCATTTACATTTACATACTAGTACTGCAGTGTAGCAACTGCAAATTATCGAAAAATTGAAATTTTCGGAAAAGTAGTTTTCCATATGATTTCCAGATGTTGTTAAAACACAGTTCACATCGAACGTGTATATCACGGACATGGTTCTTATCGGTTACGTATCCTGCAGCTGCAAGTTTTATCCCTGAAAAATGTAGATTTCGTTGCAAAATTTTGATTGTTGTATGCGTGAAGGTCAATTTCTTGAGCATAAGATAAATAAAAAATGTTTTCTCAACTACACGCGTCCTCTTGCAAGCCTGGAGGGCAGTGATGGTTGAATGGTATGACTCTTCGCCTCCTACCAAGGCAATCCGGGTTCGATTCCCGGTGGGGTCAGTCCCCGGATTTACGCATGTGGGAATCGTGCCAGAAATTGTCGTTGGTCTGTGGGTATTCTCGGTGATATCCCGTTTTCCCCGCCTTTTCATTCCGGTGCTGCTCCATACTCACCTCATGTCACCTCTCACCAAACCTCGATTTTCAGCGCTGACCAAAATCTCTCTCGCCCTCACTCTTGCAGGCATGAAAACCGTAATTAATTATTAGTAGAGGTACGTCAATGTCGCGGATTCATCTGACATTAGCCTAGATTGCTCAGTCCTGTACACGCTCTGGATACAGTCCATTATACATTGTCTTACAACATAACAAGCGATAGCTCTATGAATCATTTCCTTATTTACTACTGGCTTGCAGTAGTCAAATGCGTTTCGTGACAGCTGCCAGCTAATCACACACGTGATTATGAAGTATATATTTTTGGCGTTCAACCTGAACTGGAATGTATTTGCGAAAATGGCGTAGCTCTAATTATTAGTGATTATTGGATTGCTGTTTACGTGAGTGATGAGAGAGAGAGAACTGGTGTGCTCCAACCTTAATACATAATAGTAATAACGGTTTGGAAGTTAACCCGAGGGCAATACACCTCACCCTGAGAGGTAGGCCTTCAACTAAGGAGCCTGTAGGTATTTGCAATTTCCCAAAGAGATAACATGAACTGAGGTCACTTCAGTGTAGAAGCGACGGAATGCAAGTGTGTGGGACACGGGAGAACTCTGAGGAAACTCGCTGGCGTTAACGTCCTCCACGTTTGCCACGTATGAAAAACCCGGCACCAACCCTGCCGGGACGCGAACAGGGATCGTATTGGTGGGAGGCGTATGGTCTGACCACTCAACCGCCGCTGCTCGTACATAAGAGAAAATACTATGTTAGTATGGTGTTCTTCGCTTGTGCAGCATACGAGGACCTTATCGGTGTACTGGGTGATTACTACATCGAATAACCTTATTAGTTTACGTCGTGAGTGGTCTCTTCTATATTTTGAACGCTAACAGGCAGTTTTAACAATTATTCGAGGAGCTTTTTTTTACTGGCTATTTCCAATAAATATTCAAGTCTGTTTATGGTCAATCATGTGCATACCATATCAACTAAATCAGATGGGGAAATATGTTTTATCTAAAGTTTGTACTTAAGATCAAAAACCTATTTCACGATGTGATGTGGTTTATACAGAATTGACCATAAACAGAATTTTTATTTTTTAGAGATATATAGATTTTAGAAAAGCTCCTCTTAATTTCTGTGTTTTACATATTGATAAAACTAAACTATGTTTGAATTATATTGACACTGTTCTAGATTTATTGCGGAAATGTCAATTATTATCACGAAATTAAAGGGTATTTAACTCTCTTAATAATTCAGCTAGGATATGGATGGTAAAATATGTTTACTTAAGTTTGAAACAAGGATTTACTTCGTATAACGTTTCACAATGCGTGTGTGTGAGTTTGTATGTGAGCGCTTTCTCGCACGCATGTGCGGTATGTAAACTAGCACGACAAGTTCGTATATCATATTCCTACGCGTTTAGACGTTTTTTCGCTGTATTAATTTTCTCTACATCACCATAATTAAAATTTTTAGTGGTTCGTGTACATGTAGACAGCCATATTATTTACGAATTTATAAATTAATTATTTGATTATATACCTTGTAAAATATGAAATGTACGAGTTTCACATTTTATTTCAACGCAAATAATGTTCAATTATTGGGTTTTTCTTCAAATATAAAACAAATCAATATCATTAATTTGAAAAAAAAATATTATCTCGACAGCTTAAATTTTATAGTTTATTTGAATGCAAGTAAACCACACTCCAAACTTAACAATACTTTACTAGTTATTCGATAAATCAAATGTATTAAATTTACAAAAAAAATTAAATTAAGTATATTTGATACTTTCGTTCAAGAGACCTTTCTTCGGCACCCTACTACTTAAAAATATGGCAGTCAGCATCGGACACCTACCACATCCACAAGTAATGACATGGTTTTGTATAACCATGCAGTTTTGCATGACCTTCCCTCACTCAAAGTCTTCCCTCTACCCTCTTTTCCAATCGTCAGTACCTAACCTGGAATATATATTTACCCTCCTCTTCTCCCTCTCCAGTCACGTGGTAGAGACAACAATTCGCGAGGAAGTAATGAAGTAGTCGCGGAAATTCGAAACGGATTTAAAAAATACAATTATGAAGAGTCGCGAAGACTCACGATCGAATCGCGAAGAAGTTGCAACAAGAGTACGAAGAATTCGCAAATATTTACGAAGAAGTCATGAAGATTCGCGAAGGTTCGCAAAACACTCACAAAGGGGATTTCAGGAAGATGTCGTGAATAATATACGGAGTTGGGTTATGTGGTGTGGGAATAAAAGTTTTAAAGTGAATCGTATTATAAAAATGATGATTTTGGTATAACAACCAGTAGTATACAATAAGGTCAAAGAATTTACTTGAATAAAGAAAGGTGGAGATTACTTTGGTGAAAACATGACATATGCCTATAGTGGTATAACATAGAACATTTGAATATGAAAACATTCATGTAAGCTTGAATGTGGCATGGCGAATATTGTTATCATGAGTTAAATTGTACTTTAGTATTGCAATATTGTATCCATGTACAGAATATGACAAGTGAATACGAAGGATGTTATAGCTTACGTGACTATACTTTATTGTGGTGATAATGAAAAAAATTGGTTACAATAATCGGACGACATGACACATTTGAAGCGAAAGCTGAGTTCTCGGAGAACGGTCTAGGAGTGTGATCTAATACCGAGGTATAAGAGTCAGGTATATAACTGGGTTTTAAAATTGAGGTGTAGTACTAACGTCTAAAATATGTGTCTAAAAGTGAGGTATAGCCTAATAGTGATGTCTAATACTGAGTCTAATTCACAGGTCTAAGAGTGAGGTCTAAAAGTGAGATCTAATACTGCAGGTTAAGCGTAATGTCTTAAAGCTATGTCTAAAAGTTATGTCTACAAGTTAAGTCCAAAAGTGAGATCAAATATCGATGTTTAAGAGTGAGGTACAACAGTGGCATTTTGTAATACTAACATCTAAAGTGATATCTAAAACTGAGGTATAATAGTGATACCTAATACTGCGCTCTAATACACAGGACTAAGATCTAAGAGTAAGGTCTAAAAGTGAGCGCTAATACCGCCGGTTAAGAGTAATGTCTTAAAGTTAGGTTCAAAAGTTATGGCTAAATGTTATGTTTAAAAGTGAGGTCTAAGAGTGAAGTCTACGCGTGGGCTGAAAGGGCTTGGCTAACTGGCTGGACTATAACTACACACACAAACAAATATTTATATATATATATATATATATATATATATATATATATATGTAAATATGACCACCAAACTAAAGTAAACAATAATTCATTAGATGATTATTGTCCAGACGGATAGTATCCACTTGCGTACTACCCTGATAAATAAATTTAATTATATAAATAAATATAAATACGTATATATAAGTTATATACACCCACGCACAGAATTAAGTAATTTAAATATTGCAGGAGTAAAAAATATTGTAGAACAAAAAATAAATATTCTTACAAAATGTGTTATTTTTTTCAAATGGTTAAAGGTTTTTTTTCTTTGACGAATTTAGGGGATTTTTCGGTATCTCAGAAAAGTTTCAGTTTTTGGAATTTTTGGAAATGGTTTAAATGATCAAAGTTATTAAAATTTTTTGAAATTTTTGAAATTTTGTATTTGTTGACCACGTGTTATGTCAAGGTCAATGTCACATCCAAGATGGCCACCGTGATGCCATCCATGATAGCTCCTCAGATTTTTAAGTATTTACACTGTGACACTATTGTACGTCGGTTTGACTTTTAACCTCTCACTTATATTGCATGTTGTTATTATTCAGTCCGTTTTCTGGGAAACACCATAATATTCTTGATACTTTAAATATACTTATTGTGGTATTACAACAAAACGGCAGTCCTGAATGAAATCGGTAATGATTATTACGAAGATGTATGTTGAGTCTCCCACACCTCTTAACGAAAACAGCTTTTTCAGTGCGAGCTACTCAAGATTTGTGTTTCGCTTATTATGTGTGGGGTATTACAGCAGAAATTTTACTCCCTTCTGTAAATTTAAAAATGTTCTTTTCAGGAATTTTGATAAATAGGCTTGAATACTTAATACTTTCCATTTATGATACAAAATTAGATATTTTAACGGCGCCACCTACTTGATTTTTTGTACATTTCAGTTACAGAATTGATGGATAAAAGTACACTGTCACCTAGTGTTAAACTGCTGTTATACGCATGATGTGTCCTGGCACACAGAATAAACTTCGCACCACTATGAATGAAAGTCCTTAGGAATCATATAACTAGTGATAATTCTGTACTCTAGTACAATATGGGACCCTTTATGGACGACTTGAAGTACACGCCCCCTGATGTCACATCGCAGGGGAAATACTGTGGGAAACAAAGCTTGTTTGCAAACATGCTGATTTGTTTGTTGGTAATTGCAGAAAGTAAAAATGTTGCGCATTCATAGATTTGCACGTAAGGGTAAAAAATATTAGTTGCAATTTCATGGTTAAGATACGCAAATACGTAAGATTAATGTTTACCTGAAAAAGCGGCACATTCCAAACAAATAATCAAGTTTCTTGACGTACATCTCATCCGGGACATGTTAAGCCAAACAGCTTAATAAAGGTAATGTTTGGCTGCGGTATCCTTGGAGATAGGAATTGTATCCCACACCTGACTGAAGCTCCGCCTCTATTCAAGTCGTCCATTGGTTGCGAGTATTTTTAGTACTATACTTTAAACTATTTTTTTAGAACATATTGAGAATTCAGAACTGCAGATGACAATGTCGAACAACCGCATGCACACTCTTACCTAACAGATCCTAGTGTTCTTCCTGAGACTACCAACTTCAAAATAATAAATAGGAATTCCCAAGTAAAGAAAAACAGCTTTGAAATTAATTATTTAACCTTATAAGACCATATTTTATATAATTTTTCATGGTGAATACTTACAGCAATAGACTTAAAGAAATATCATTTATACAAAACAAACAACAACGCAGCTCAACAGCGCTATATACACAGCAATGTGTACACCTAATTGAATTATTTTTCAACCTTCAATAAATTACTATACTTTAACGAAGAAATTGTATGGAAGTCTCTGTCCAGCAATCGGCAGCGTGTGAGAAGAAAACACTTTTATTATTTACTTGCAAGTACCGCCCCCTCGTCAGATGCTTCCTTCAGCTCGCAAATTCAGCCACCAGAACATTTGACTTTTTAGGTATCTGTAGTCTTATTAGCGTAACTATTGATATTCACAAAAGTTACCCCACACGATCCAACTGAAAGTAGCGAAATACATCTTCAATAAGTCAGTAAATTGTTTCCTAAATTCAATTCGTTGTTTGATGATATCTAAAATAAGTAGGCCCCCATAAATATTTCTTCAAAATACGTCCGGAATTACGATAACAATGACGTGATACCCTTTTACTTCGAATAAAATCTGCGTTTTTTATTGAACTAAAGTTTCGCATAAGTGACATATTTGTTATATACTTTACCGAAATACGTAATAGGTATGTTTCTCAACGAACATTTCTTTTAACATTTCGTATTGTACGATGTGACGATTTATATAATTGCTTTACGAAGATATTTTCGTATCCGATAGTGATTCTTAAAAAGGGTTACCCACTTTGCAAAAGACTTCCAGAAACAAAATATACATTAAATAATTACACTATGAAATATACGTAAGTTTGTTTGTTCCTCCTAGGTAAGATTATAAACGCTTAATACATCTCGGTTAAAATTTCCTCTATTATCTGTCTGCGTCATATTTGATTATTTTACAAATACATAAACTGTCCAGCCTGTCAGTTATTGTACTAAAATGTTTTCATGCACAATTAAAAGACCTATTTCCACTTCACTTAATCTGAAAAAGTAGAATTTACACTGAAAAGTTTCGCAGAAGATGTATGTAAACAAAATACAAACACTATTATGACACTATCACAATTGTTATTTAAATAATGTGTATAATTATTGCATGTTACATTAGTAAAATACGTACTTTAATTAAAACTTCAACGCTAAATTAACGTAATAATCATCGACTGACGTTTTCCACATTTTGTATTAGCGTAGAGGTTGACGCACTAATTATTGTAACCAACGATTTGTATTTATATATTTATATGTTTAATTAAAAATATTTTAAGTCATTTTAAGGAATGTTCTATCACGTTATTCACAAATATAATTCCACTCGATACATGAGTGAATGTTTTACTGTAAAGAATACTGTACGTACTAAGAAATATATGTTACATTCACATGAAAATAAATTGTCGCTGAAAGAGTTATTGGTTAATCTGACCTTATTTAAGCACTTATTTTGGTCTGGATTGTTTATAATTGTGTATGACGAACAAGCATAGGATATCATTTTCTGTAATACTTTTATTAGTTCATTTGGGTATACCCACATAAATGGAGGCAAAGTTTCTAATTCATTTCTTCTGATCTGTGGTGGAAACAATTCTACGTTGGCTGACACTTTCTATAAAATATTCATTTACAGAAGTTACAATTTTAAACACAAATGTGTTATACTACACGTTAACACAGTAACTCGTTCGCATAGACATACCTTATTTATATTTATAATCTAAATAAAGCACATATTACAGGAAATAAAAAAAAACTTAACAAAATTACCTAAGCTAATTATGCAAAATATTAAAGGATATAAGCAAAACATTTTGACCTTTGTTATTTGCTTTCGTATTTTGCCGTTAAGAAATTGTAAGCATTCTGTAATGAAATTCAGGCAGTTTACTGAACTACGACAACTTTCGGGCAAATTAAAAATTATTCAGAAAACTCGCAAAGCAAAACGCTTACTCTGGATGTTTAAAATAACGGAAAACTGCTCTCGTCGTTGGAAACGGCCGTACACCTGGAAATAGACTACGAAGGTTGCCAATGGAAATTTTACAGCGAGGGTTGGGAGGGGAGATTTGTGAGTCGGGCCCGGCAGTTCGCAAAGTTTTGCCACTCGCGAACACGCGAAAACAGAAACGGTGGCAGTCAGGCAGTCCCGGCGAACAAACGCAATCTTTATTTCGCGCCGCGCTGCTACTGCAAAACACGCCAGAACTCGGGTCATGAGGAAGGGCTGTGAAGAGCATAAAAAAGAGGGGGAGGTGTCGGGAGAGGCGAGGAATAAAAGAAATTCGCGTGGATGGCGCCCGGAAATAAAGTCTGTAACAGACTCTGCTGGAACTTCAGAAGAAAAAAAAATCCCGTCAGGAAAACACTGCTCTCCTAAAATGCGAAGTTTACAAAGCCACAAAATTTTGTAGTTTTCCTTTCGTAACCTTCCTTTACACTCGAATTCTACGAACCAAAAGTTTGATTATTGTTGGTTTTACCCAAGGATCTGAAAATAAATAGGGTGCAGTTATTTTTACAAAGCCAATAAAGTGTGCAGGTCTTGTCAAGAAAACAATTTACAAAATTACTTCATTACGTTACTAGAATATTTTCAACACCTATTAATATACATTATAACTTCACTGGTTTATTTAATTTTTTTCAGTCATAGAAATACATTTTCATGTGCTACTACTTCTTTAAACGGTAATTTAAATTGTAGTTAATTTAAACTGAAAAACCTACTGTGCACGACAATTTTCGGGTACGTAATTATGTGCACTTGCATATTAAGAAAAGTAGCATACGAATATCTTGAGCCGGCGTGGAACAGGGAATGTTCTATTTTTGTTTTCAAATAAAAAATAAATTAGCATATATCTAACATAAGCAAACAATTTTATACAAACAACAGTTTTTGGACGAAATTGCGTAAAAAACCAAGTACTCTCAAATAAACGGTATCTAGGCAGTCAAGAAGTTACTGCAGTAGTATTGCCAGGTTCTACATCATGTCACGTAAACCAGACTAGCTAATAATATCCTGACACTGTTTAAACTGTTACATTATAAAGTTTAATTTTGTCAGAGACATAATAAGTACTGAGCAAATTACTCTTTATTCCCCCAAAAGCAGTTTAAAAATCAGCACTCAACAATGGCGGGCAACTTCTTGTACAAAAAAATATGATTGTATCAACTGATTCCTTTATTTGGTAGGATGCAAGCTAGTATGCTAGCTAGTGTTAAATTGATTATACACCGCTGATCCCCACATTCACGTAGAAGAAAGGTGTACGTGTTTATTTGGTTCAGGGAGATCTTCTGTTTTCTTCTGTGTCTTATTCGTTGTTGCTATTTAGACTTTCGTGTTGCTAGACATCTGTCCAAGTAAATTAAGTCTGTGTTTTCTTGAGTCCTTCTTCAGTCGCGATATCACTCAGTTGATTTCTGTTTTATTTATATTTTATTGTTGTTATGTCAGATAATCTACTGTAGGGTTTATTACGTGTGTTAATTCGTATATTTTTTTTCTGACAATTGGATAGTTTGGCTGGTTTGTTTTATCTCACGTGGCTCTGTAGGACGCCAGATAACTGCGATGACATACGTTCATGATTTTACCTAAAATAAAGTCCATGCTGTAGAAAACGTAGACCTGAAAAAAAGTAAACCTTTTTGTATCAGATCAGACTACGTTTTACCTAACTACATCCTAGTCGAATTTAATTTTAGGACGTAACTACACCAACTTAAGCTGCTCGCATCCAAAAAAGGACTCATAATCGTACCAGCATAGTAAGTACAGCATGCTGACATAAAAGGACGATCTATAAGCTATGTATTATTCACCAAAACTCCGTTCAACAAAGGCCTTGCTGCAACTTTGCCAGATTTTCCTGTCTTATTACAAATGCCAAGTAATTAACATTGTTACAATTTATGTGGCCAAAGCAATGTTCATTTTTGGCGTGAGTCTTTTAACGTAAAATGTTTAATAATATTTAATATATACATTTAATATAACACGTTATTTTAAACGGACTAGAAAGTAAAAATAATTTATTCCAGTCGCGGACAGATTTATAAACCTTTACCGATTCCTAACCCTATACAGATTGTCCTGGAAATTTTAGAATGAACATTTTTAATAGCTGTGATAATACATGTAAGATTAATACAGAAAATAAAACCCGGGACTAATGCATTAGCGGTTCACATAAGATTCTGAGTTACTAAAAATTTTATCCCAATGCAATTAATATGAAATGTCACGTCAATTTTCTCACCGAAAGCTAGTTTCTACACTCCTTAGGCCTAGAATATTTTACTGAGTCTACCAAGGTGTACAAGGAAATGTAATAATTTGTCTTACTAACTTTCAGAGAGTACATTTTATTTATTATTTTTTTCGAATTCTAAGCCAATAAAAGTTCCTCCAAATGCATTGAATTTGCATTTCTCGTAATGTTGCCAGAAATATTTCAATGGCCTATTTAAACATCACTATTAGTATGCGTGACATAAAATGCATACTGCGCTTGCATGGTACAACATAACCAGTGTAATACAAGCAGGTGTTGATAATTTATATAATTTAACTTACAATAAGTTGCAATTCACCATTTTTAATTTTTTGTAAAATAAACACTCAGTAGTTAAAAGCACATAAGAAATAAAATACGTGAAGTTTTCTAAAAAATAGTTTTACAGAAAATAAGATACAAAAGTACCAAAGAATTGCTATGTTCAATTTCTGAAATAACGGAAGTTATTTTAGTCTACAAGTTGTATACATTTATGCAGATATTTTTACTCTTATAGCAAATTGTTTTATCAATAATCTAAATTTTACTGCAAAAAAAAAAAAGCTCAACCAATTTCGTTAAACCTAGTATATTTCTCCAAAATCACATTACCATTGGCTTTTAAAAGCGTTGGTATTAATCTGAATTGCTTTTAACATTATTCAGGATGGAGCTCGGGTGATCTATTCGACATCTTGTTACGTGATCATTATAATCTGGTCTACCTATCTTGTTTCTATACAATGTCTTGATTTCTAGATACACTCAAGTGATCCATCCGCAACTCTTTATTATTATTATTTACGTGTGTGAGAGATAATTTTGCCAGTGTTTAACATCGAGGTCTTCAGCGCTGGTGAGGGGTAACATGAGGTGAGTACGGAGCAGTGCCGGAATGAAAGGGCGTGGGAAACGGGAGCTCCCCGAGAAAACCCGCCGACCAGCGGCATCGTCCGGTACGATTCCCACATGCAAAAATCCAGGGACCGACCATGCCAGGAATCGAACCCGGATCGCCTTGGTGATCTGACCATTCGGTCACCGCAGCCCCTTATTATTTACGCAGAGTCCTTTTAGGTAGTGCTGATTATTCACGTGGTTAAAAATTTCTTCATATTCAGAATTTGCCTCGGAGACTTTCCCTTAAGAAATGTTATACCATCGTCTTACTTGCGGGGTTATATACTGCGTTGTTGCTTGATTTACTGATGGTCTACCTGATCTGTGTTTCCTAACCTCACAACTAGTAGCATAATATTATAATGTCGATTTTACAAGTACCGTTACGGCCTTTTACATTATAACATTTGCGTTTGATGACCCCGAACCTGCCTGCGAAGAGGTAGGCGATAAAAATTAATTTCATCTGTAAAACACTTAAATAACTTATTTACAAAACGATATTACTCTACGATAATGAAATCCATGTCATTCTTGTTGACCTAATAAGCGAGCGACTATCCTGAAGCAAATTTGATGTAGTGGGGTAAGTTTGGGGATCTTTACAACTCCCAAGTGATAAGGTAAATGTAGGCTACTTCCATACGGTACACGGAAAATTTACTGTATATGATAAAGCTCCTAGCAGTGAGGTTTGGAAACAGAGATAGAATATGAGATCTCTTGGTTTAAGGATTGGTAACAATGTCTGAATGGGAAGTAAATATTTGTAACCACGTAAAAAGACATCGCTACCTACAAGGCGATCAATGACCACGTGAATAATGAGTTCTTTTAGAAGACAACTACAGAGGATATCCAGGAACCGCCACGTTACAAGCACACCGCGTGAATCCTGGGCCAATCCGGAAACAAATATTTCAGTGGCAAAATGTTGTATGATAACGATTTTCGAGAAAAATTTGGTAACGTAGCACGGAGTTGGACCCCATTGCGATGCACGCCAGATATTACTTTATGTATGTAGCGCTGATTAAACATAGAATCATGTTTGAAATTCTCGGTATTGGAATTTGGGCCCTTAATATGATGGTCACAGCATTTGGTGGTAAGATAATTAAGGTATCTGTGGAACGTAATAGGGAATTAATTTCGTGTTCTTTTGGCACACTGTGCACGTCGAATGTCATCGTATATCATTTCGCCACTTAAGTTTTCGTCTCCAATTCAGCTCAGGATACACGTGTTATGATTATTATACTGCAGATTCTGGTCACGCAATATAACTATTAAAAGAAAATTGCGTGTCGAGCGTATGCAGGTAGCTAGAAACCAAATCGACAGTTAGAAACAAAGATGGCGGGTAGAGCATTCGCAAACTGTTACAATACAGGACGCTGCATTTATGCCTAACTCTAATCATGTACAGGAAAGGAATGCTTTATTACTACAATACACACAGAAAGGCTTAGAATTGTCACAGTATGTTTCAATGTAATTACTGTTTGAACTTAACGAAGTTAAATTGAGAAATGTTGATGCTGTTTAGACGCACAATTTGGCATTGAGGCATCCAATGCTTGTCACGTCAATCTACCGATTAACCAATTGGAAGAATTTAATTAGGAAATTTAAAGCGTGATGCGATCAATGAACCTTTAAAGCGAATGTCACATTGCCTGTTTATCCACTGTTGGCTCGGAGTACCATTTACGCAATACAGTATTTATTAATTTTTCTCTCTACTTTATCCTTCGCTTCACAGCGGGATATCGTTTACATTTTGCGCGAAAAGCTAATTAAATGCGAACCGGGCAAATCGTACACCGTTAACGAAAAACAGTTTGTCGTTAATTACGCTAGAGGAATTGAATTCGAAATAATTAATGGAGCTAAAATAATGGAAGTCAATTTTGTTGCCTAAATTTAGGTTTTTGTTATTGAAATTTAGACCTGTTACAAAGTATAATTACATTTCGTACGTATTTCAATAACACAACAATATTGCTTACTTAGTTTTCTATTAAAATAGTTTTTTTTCCTTTATAAAATTTACCTTCCCAAACTATTATCATAATGTGTTACCAGTCTACATAGTCAAATAATTTTATTTGTTCGAAATTAAACAGCGACATAAGTTCGAAATATGCTATAGAATATTAGAAAATAAATAAAAAAATCACATATTTGAACAATACATTTACATTAATAACGTTGCATTAAGAATTGCATTTAAACTTCAATTTTACATGGTTTTTGCTGGAAACGCAACGTAAATGAATTCTTGCTAAATGTCCAATTGATTTTGGTGAGGAAACGACAGTTAAAAACAGAATGTAATCTTTATGTATTTGAGAGTGTATGCATTATATTACATTTACATGATTGCAAAAGAAAAGATTGCGTAGTTATTCGAAAAGGCTTCGGGAAAAGTTAGATTTTGCGCGAATGTCACGTCTACCTGCAAGTTTCTGACCGACGTACCAATAAATTTCAACATTAAAATATGTGTTTTGCTGGAAATTGTAAGAAATTTCTTAAAACGTACATTACTTAACAGGATAAAATGTTTTAGTTTTCCTGGGCTTCACGAATATGATTTTCTGCCGATATACTGAAGTACAGCAAGTTAGATTGGCAGAATAGCGCAACGTAACGTGTGTTTTCAATCAGAATACTAAGACACGTGTTCTGTAAGAAATAAGGTCAAGGTTGTGGTCGTTTATTCGTGCTCACTCCATGTGCGTTTACTGTATGCAGCTGGAACAATACTTCAAATGGGTGAAAATAAAATGTATTTTAGTAAAGAGAAACATAGTATCATTCACTTTTCCAATCTTAAAGATTTAACTACTGTACATAAAACACTTGTTTAGCATTTTCAATAAAAACATCTTAAAGTAACACATACGTTAGATGTATTAAAGCATTTACACGGAAACTTTAACTATATTTAAACAGTCATAGGCTACATCAATATCACATAAAATTATATACGTAACTCATATTATTTAATAAGAATTTTAGTGTATGTTCACAAAGGCAACGTTATATTTTTTAATTTTTTGACAAACTCTACTTATAAAGTAAACCACAGAGAATACAATACTTATTTTTCCAATGCAAGTTTAAAATATTAATTTTGAAGGAAGAAGAAAGTAATTTAAAATGTGTATGTCTGTTTGTGTAACAGCGGCAATTTGTCTGAATGTTTATCAAATTATAGGATTTTGAAATTATTAAATGGTAAATTATTCAAAGATAATAGCATAGCAATTTTGACGTCAACGTATTATTCATGCTTTGTTCACTTTAGTCCTTCGTGCGCGAAACTAATAATACCACCAGTTGTCCTTTATTACATTTCTTAGTACGGAAGTATTTTTTTGTAAAGTCTAGAGTTTGCAACAAAACTTTACTTTCCAAAATTCTACAAAATAGGGTGATTAGACACTACGAACTGTGCACAATTATGCAATTGTTAAGAAAATTTGGAATCAAACGGATTTAAATTTAATTTTATAAGCAATACCTGTTTGCATTATCAACAAGGGAAAACAAAATTACTAGCGGTAGTAGCATAAATAACTGCTAAAAAAGTTTTTGTTGGGGGTAAAAAAAACGGTTCATAAAACAAACAGAAAAAAAAAACGGCAAAAATTAAGTTTGCCAATTTTGGAGGTTTCAACTAAGAAGTTTTTATCCAATTCTGAAAAATTCGTAACTTAAGACATTGTTTTTGTGTGCAGTAAATGTGAAGATGGATATATTTTGTAGTAAGTTTTAGTTTAATTTAAAAATTTTATTGTGCTAAATATGCGACTCATTCAAACGTAAAATGCTGGTTTTGAGTGACTATCATCGTACACTATTCTAGTCATGAAATTCTGAGGTTGGTAGCGACGAAAACCGTCTGCTGTGAACCAGAACTTCTTACTCGGCGCTGTTAAAAGCATAGCGGAAATATAATTATGTTAAAACGAGACGCTGCTTCAGCGTAGGGCGGCGCCATGATTGGGAGCCGCTCGTTATTGCGATGCAAATTGCAGCACGTAATGACAAAACCGCCAGGAAAATGAGGTGTTAATCCAACGGTGGGTTAATCAGGTTAAGAGACAGAGGGTGATAGAGGGGGGAGGGCAGAAGGTGTGTTAGTCGTGTCGCGCAGAGAAGCTGTATCTGCCGCACTCCTCACGTCGCGGAAGCTAAATCATCGCTCTTTTGTGGCGCCACGGCTATTGAAATACGTTTAATAGTGTTGCATATACTCCTTTATTTTATATCTATGTATAAAATACACACTTAAAGGAAGTAATGTAAAAATATTTACGCGCAGCTTACCTCACAACATTTCCTGCACGGAGTCTCACGAGCGTATAAAAGTGCCGAGAGTAAGCACATAGGGAAAAAATTTACCATGTATTTACGTCCCGTATTACATTAAAATATACGAAACAGTAGCACGTTTTTTTACGGGAATGAGACAATGTGGTATAGTAAAATTCTCATATCACGCATAGGTTATTTACTATCATTTACAGAATTGGCAGTTTACCAAGTTTAGTATGTTTCTACAATGTACTCTGGTTAGTGGTTACCGACTTTTATTACTAAAATAATAGTATCACCGCCTTGAACCCCATGTTTGCAACGATGAAATGAAACAATGCGAACTGCGTAGGAGCGGTAGGGCACTTAATGGACACGTAAGTATGTCCCTTACAGGTTACTCGCTTATAAGATTCTAATACGAAGTGTACCTCCAGGTAGAAAACTTTCTTAACCTGCAGTTTCGTCCGACTTTAGTTGTACGATGAAATACTTCTTTAAGACCATGTACTTTACTTTCTTCTCTTTTCGCGATATTTTTTTTAAACTTAAACGAGAGCAGATACCATAAATCTGTCTGTCAGTTTTGTTTAAATGGTATCTGTCTTGATAACTAATTATTTTAAAGCAAGAAACAATACTGTTTCGACTAAAAATTGTACTAATCAGAATTTCTCTTAATTACATAGTTAGCTAAAGCCATAGGGTACTTACTGTCTTGAAAAAAAAAATTAGTCAGCATGGAGAAGATTATTTTAAAAAAAATTGCCAGACAGATTTCTTATATTTGCATTTGTTTTGGCGTAAAAAAAATTGATTCCGCTAAAAAGTATAATCTAGAGAGCATGGCCTTAAGTACTCCGCCTATAAGACTTAAAACCAATGATTATTAATTATTTAAACTATGTTAGCAGACATTTCTTCTCGAGTAATACATTTTCGAAATAACACATATAAAAACTACGCCATAAAATTATTTGTAGCAAAAACCTGTACAAAAATTGTTACTTGAGTTCGTTCCTTAATATAAAAAATGAGTTTCTAATTTATACAAAAAATATTACAGTTATAATAATTTACCTAATTTATTACAAACTATATAAATATAATATAATTTCCGTCACACTCTCTGTTAATACATTTTGCGTTTAAACATTATCTTAAGAGTTATCTGTAAAAATTTACCCGTTAGAATTTATTAATTCGTGATTTATACTCAGTGACGGGACAACTATGTAAGCAGAGGACTTAACACACAGCTTATCATAATTATGGCAGTGAAAATGCTTTAATGTATGGGTATTACTTTTCATTCGACATTACCCTGTATGATCTACTGCAGTCACACTTTGGTTAGATAGCGGTGTGCTACTAGCACGTTTTCTGGAGACACTGTTGAATTTGTGAAATAAATGTACACTTAGAGTTATTGTGATTTCTGCATAATATCAACAACACGTGTAGCGCTACGTGTAATTTTTAAAATTTTTGTAGGTACAGCCAATAGCAGGTGTATTGAACTTCATACTGTCGTACAGAATTTAGTTCACGGAACGAAAAGTACTAAGTGGGAAACAGACCCACAAACATATACACAATGGCAGAAGTTCCCTCCGGAAATTTTATTATAAAACAAGTATGAAAACCGATGATAACAACACCTTACTTAAATATTTGGACGCAAGACTTAAGTAATAGTTTGATGATTTAAACTTCTAGAGCTGAATAATTCATCTTTGTCTTATACTAGAAATTTTTTTTTTGGGAATTGATATAATATTTTACTAAATACATACGCGTAATTATGTATTCAAGTGTGTAGGCATAAATTATGTAACTGTATTTCCGTTGAATATTTCTGGAATGCGTTTCTAGAAACGAAAATTTTTTTTTTTGGAAAAGTAGAACCGATAGCCTTTCGTAAGTAAGATATGAAAGGTTTTGTATCTACGTTCACAACTGAAATGTGTTTAACTAAAGCATTAATGTAAGTTATGTTTGTATTTTAAGAAGACTACAAGTTCATTATTTATTTATTTAGGTACGTACTTGGTTGGTGTCATTGTGCTATCTTCGTTTCGTTAATTTTTGCGCAAATAAGTTCCTAGAAATTGGTTCTGAGAAAGAAGAGACAGATATTTACTGTAGACCCAGCTATGACCCTGTACATGAAAATGAAATGCAATCACATGAAGATAGGGGTGCATTTTTATCACTTGCATTATATGAAGAAAGCCTTTGCCACAGTCAGTTGAATTGTTCAACAACATTCTAAAAAACTTATCGCTTCAGAGAGACATATATTTTAAAAAGCAGTTTCGGGTTCTGGAAGGTTACGAGAGGTACATTCAAATATATAAGTTCGAAGAACAGGTTTTTACGTGATGGAGACACGAACAAAGCAGACAGTACAAGATGTAGAAGTACAGGAAATTCTTAGTCACATGAACATCGTTGGGATTTTACAAGAACACCTGCTGTAGGCCTACACGTATTACTTTCAACACCTACAAGGATTTAACGTGGCAAACGTTGAGCCAAGAAGCTCCTTCTGCCAACGATATTGAGGTTGTATATTTCTTAGCAATTACCTTGTTTTTCACTGATGAGGATGGCCTTGTAAACCAATGTATCACCAATCATTAGAGTCCCGGAAATGTCGCGGATTCAACTGAGGAGAGGTTGGATTTCTAAGTCATGTATATGTTGGAAACATTTTCCATCGGGTTATTGTTTATTAAACGTGACCTTGAGGACTCCGAACCAATGGCGGACATGCATAAAACCACTCATGGACTCCCGTGCTACATCGTCAAATGTTCTAATGCTCGCTCACTGGAGCAGCAATCAATTACAAGCAGTTGAGGACATAGTGTACACAGGACTGTGCAGTCCAACCTGCTAGTCGTTGAAACCGCCAAATATCCGGGACTCTACCAATCATCTTAACCGGAACAACAGGTATTTGCAATAAAACTTCGATAAAATGTTGCAGGTGATTCTTAGGAGAAATCCGAGACGTGGTATATAGGTGACCTACTGCCGGAGTAGATTCCGAAGTGTTGTTTATTGCCACAAATGTGAAGAATGGGAGATATTTTTGGAAAGCACTCAACATCGAGGTCTTTAGCGCTGGTGAGGGGTGACATGATGTGAGTAGGGAGCAGCGTCGGACTGAAGGGGAGGGGGAAACCTGAGATCCCTGAGAAAACTCGCCGTTTAGCGGCATCATGGACAACGGGTTCCCACATGCAAAAAACCGGGAATTGACACCACCGGGAATCGAACCTGGATCGCCTTGGTGGGAAGGTAATGCTCTAGCCACTGTGCGCCGCAATATTCGAGATGATAGACAGTTATATTACAAGTAACACGGGACTTATTAGTAGAGTCAAGATTATTTCGCGTATTGATTCCAGGTCAGGTTGAATGCCAATAATGTATACTTCACTACTCCTTCTGTGATTAGACGACACCTGTTTTAACACATCTTTGTCGACTGCGAGCCAGTGATAAATAAGGAACCAAGTCGTGGTGGTAACACGTGTTATGGTTAGAAGCCAATGTATATTTGACTTCGGCCAGTATGTGTACAGGGCTGAGAAGTCTACGCTGTTGCCAGATTAATACGCGAAATACTCGTGCCTATACTTATTAGGGTTACGTCGGATTATTTTTCAACCTTACGTCGCCCACCTTTTTTTCCATCTTATATATTAACGGGGAATTAAAAGTAGGCGAATATGAACGTTTTTAAATGAAAACTCGGTTTATATGTAGATCGTCATTACCTTGACGTTATACAATAGAACAACAATCGACCCACGTTCAGTCTAAAAGTTCGAGTTATAATAATTTGTTATCACTTTATTTCATATAATACTTCTTTATAACCCTCCTCCCTCCGCAAATCACACATTTATTATTGTTAGTGACACTGGTTAATCCGAGGAAATTTGACTGTCTGGCTTCAATGAAAATTATTTATCGTTGCTCGTTCTTCTATCGTTATTGCGAGTCTTCACTTTACTAAGCTAATGTTAATTCTGGTGCGCCTCTACTGAATTATTGTCTGTATACTGGTAAATTATGCCATATAATTGTCGGACAAACATACAGAGTGTGGGATACTATATTATTTTGGCAAGTACATTGGCACAAAATATTCTCGCGATTTATACCAGTATCTCCACTTGTGGTATTATTTGGAAAATATAACTCCAGTTTCTATACAAATTTATTTACGTCATTTAAATAACGACGCACTTCTCGGATGTATTCAACTAACGTATTTCTTATGCGGTAGTTCTTATGCTTGTTTAAGTTGGATTTTCTTTAGTTTCTTTACTGATTGATTTGTAGAAGGAAATGGAATGAAAGTCTTGCTGGACCAACTGATTACTTCTTCTGACGAGAATTTAGGCCGTTAGTTTAGTATTGCCGTTCCCGACGCTGAAATTCTAAAACATGGTAAAAAATTATGTTCACATTTTTACATGTGTAATTTTAACTGTATATTTTATGCGACCTCAAAAACATTCAAATGCGTGTAAATTGCACTGCCTAAGCTATGCTCTTAGAAAAAAATGTAATTTATAAGCAACACGAAAAATTTCATAGCTTACGTTTACTTCACATATTAAATAATATTCGTGTATCGATGAACAGGTCATTAACAGTTTCATCTTAATTATTATGAACAAGGCGTAAAGCAAATTGAATGTTTGAACATTAATAAACTTCAGGCATATATTTAAGTAATAGTGTTTAATATCACAAGCTTTGAAATAGCGACAGTCGTTTTAACATTTCTGCCAGATCCCTCTAAAAATTCGAACAGTAAATACAGTTCGGTTAAATTTTTGACATTTCCTGAATTACTATAGGCAAATTAAAATATTTACGCAAGTTTATAACTATTTTATGTTTTATCGTACCCTATCGGTATTTTAAAAATCCAGATCACACTCATTAAAAAAAATGTGATTACTGTGAACCATGACACAGAATTCCTTATATTTTAATAATTAACATTTGAGAATTATTGTAGCACATTCATTCAGATAACACTCTTATCATAATCACAACCTTCTACTTTATTTCAATTTGTACTTTCATATCCACGTTCTTCTGTATTGTAACTATTGAAATTCGGTCCTTTTAGCAAAACAATTACATTTAGAACACTGAAATACTTCGCAATAAAATCATTCAATAAATAACAGTAAATAGGTAAAATACGAATTTTATGTATTTTGATGGCAATATTTTCATCGCATGGCATGTTTTGGTAAGTTAGGTAAGTTTGATAATATGCATCTATTCACACGAAATGTACAGAATTTTCCGTTGAAAACGCATACTACTCTCAAAACAATAAACCCCGTATTCTTGTTTGTTACGTAATTTAACGTAGTCGATATATATCACCTCTAACAAAGCCAACATTTTTTTACAACGCACTTGGAGGCCAACTTGACAGGTAATGGAAAGCGATGGGCATCGGGAAAGAAGACGTGCTTCTTGCGCGCAGTTCGCCCAGCAGTCCATCTAAATGGTAAATGGCTCCGTCAGCTGCAAACCTCGGCAAGGGGAGCATCTTCACTGGCACTCTGGCTCTGTTTTACGGTCGAGCAGTAATGTCCCTGCCTCGTTTCACACCGCATTAGACCGCCATCATCATCACCATGGCCGCCGTGGTCGTCTTACTGGTGATGTTGGTCGCCATGTGACTTCATCAGCTCGTCTAATGGCCTGTCAGCCGCCGTGTCCTGCCCTCAGCTTCTTCTCCCACTAGCTTGCAGCGCTGAGTGTTGCTAGACCTAATACCAGTGTGTTCTACAGCTGTTTACATCTGCCGACTCTCCTAAACCTCAACCTAATTCACTCAGGGCACTATTTAACATTCGCATCTAACACACGGTCATCCGTTACAAGAAGTTGCCTCGCCGAAATTAAGCTTACCCAGGTTTATTGTTATAATACTTACATAGGCTTCCACACTTGTTTCATATTTAGATTAAAAAAAAAAGGAAACAATTAAATATTTAATATCACTGTTAAAGTAAACATATATTTGAAAAAAAAAACATACCTTAAAATGGTAACACATTAATTTTAACTGTCCATGTTTACAGCATGTATATAACACAAACATTGCTGCTCAATTATTATATTGTGCTTACATATTTTCACTGTGAGTGAAAAGTTGGAAAATCAGGTTTGGAATGTTCTGTGTAAGACTGGCCATATATCACGATATATCGTAATGTCGTGATAAATCCCTTGGCGGGCTTCACAAAACTGGGAAGGATCTGTTCACCATGTTCGCTAGGTTACCAAAACAGACAAGGCATTAGTAGTTTCTGCAACAAGTGACCAATGTATCAAATATATAAGATCAGTATTAAAATGTTTAACATATTTCTGTTACTGAAGTAACCGGCCCTAGGCTGGGTTTATAAACTACGCAACAACGCAAGAACGTTAGATATGCATTTCGTAAAATACGCAACAAAATTTCAGTCGTTTATAAACTTCGTAAGCGACACGATGCAACCAACACTGCCACACGAAATTTCAAATAAGCAACAGAAAGTTTTTCTTTGTTTTTTTTTTCCCCATTACGATTTTGTTTAGTCAATCAGACCTGTTTTGTAAATATTCTGTTGTTGCGGTACTTTGAAATAGTAAACCATTAAATATAAGCACCGTGTATTTGAAGACGCATTCTATACGACACATTAAAAAAAACATGTAACGAAATGGCAGAATCACACCCAACTAAAGACAATTGCAACTAGATTCAAATGTTTTCGCCGAACAAACTATTGCTATAGACGGCGGTGAAACACGTTACAGCCTTGCGTACTTGCGTCTCTTGCGTATATTATAAACGGATATATATATATATTTCTTTGTATGTTGCATATTTTATAAACCTGGCCTTAGTATCACGAAGTAGGTTTGTTTATCTTGGTGCATGATCTTTCAGATGGTTGGATACCATGAATCTTTATTAATTGGAGAAACATTTATGGCATATGCTTATAAATGTGCACCAGTAGACCTAATGTACATTTAGCTTGATAATTGTTACAATAAATATTTACATTAGAAGGCTACTATTAGATTGTTTAAAGCAACCATATTGAATACATGTTTTGTAAAGACTGAAGTAAGCTATGTGTTCTATAGTCACTGACGTCATCACGAATAAAATGTAGTATCCAGCTATGTTTCACTCAAATTCGATTAATATTGTGAAACACTTAACTTTATTAAAGGAATTTCATTAGAAAATTGATTTTAAAATCTGGTTTTTGGTCTTCTCCTTGTATACCACAATATTTTATTTGAATCCGAAGCTAATCAATTAATTTAATTTGACCACCGCACAAAGTAAAACTCTATTAAACATGTTACTTACATATTAAATATACAATTTCTCCACGTTACCTTACTTATATACGTGAACATAAAATGTACAATACTGACACATACTGACTGTTATAATCTTGTGCAATTGTTTTATCTTTGCAGTTAGGTACCGTATTCAAAACATTCTTTATTTAACGTTTATAAAAATAATTAATTTTGATGCAGTGAGAGTCGAAGTTTCTTTATACTCGAGGAATGTATATTCTTGAATTATTTACTTTAACGTTACGTGATGCATTGCTTTAAATAAATAACAAAAGTTTTTTATTGCGTGTCGTATATTTATATGTGGCATAGCAAATATGCGTAAAATAAGTGAAAATAGGTATATTTATTTAAAACTGATTTAGAAATTGGATAAAATATTTGGGTAAACACTTCGATAATTTTCAACCGTAATTGTAATGTTCAAATCTTACTTTGTCCTTAATGTTTAATTACAGATTCTTAAGCTGCTATTGTTGTATTTGTTGTGCTTAAATAATAAAGGAAATACAATTTGGTTTTATCGTAAATCAACATCATCATTCAAATAAACAAAACACTTATCTCGGAGGTAAATTGCGTACTTTAAATGAAAGAATCTTTCCATTTATGTACTCTCTGATATGTTTCGCGACTTCGTAAACTAAAGTAAGTTTTCATTTCTTCGTTCTTCTCAGAAAATACAGTATATTTCATTAAGGAAACTACTTAAAAAACTCTCAGGTTGAACATTTAGGGTTACACTAGTAGTCGCATTTAGAAAAGAAAAATATATTGCAAACTGTAAGTAAGAATAATATTTGCGGTGCAGTGCACATCATTTTAGAAGCAGTATTTAATTTATGTGTTATTAAACAAATTTGTCAAATTGCCAAACGCTTAATTGAAAAGAAATAATTAAAGTAGTTTAAAACAGTAAAATGACAAAATCCGTCATTGCGACACATTCAGCTTCCTTACTTTACAGGCCACTAGCTTTTATAAATATTGTAGATTTTTTAATTAACACAGCTAATGATTTGGAATAAAAACATGGCTTTAGGTTTAAATGCATAGTTCATTTAAGAATAAAAATGTTGTTATTGCTAATTATGCTAGTTACAATTTTTTCAGCCTGAAACATCACGACAATTAACGCAAAAGGTTTTAAGCTTCTGAATAGCTGATTGGTTTATTTACATGTTCCGTTCTTACTTCCTGACGTGATTAGTTCTCGTATGATTTCAGCAACCACTCAATACGTCACCAAGCGTTGGCCGTTTTGCTTATTTGTACCATTGTCGACAGTAAAATGCAATTGACTTGAGTACGATTGTTGTAAGGAGTTTATACTGAAACGGAAAAATAAATGGTTCAATCTCATAACATACAATCAAACATGTTGTCAGTTGATTCTGTAAACTAAGAATTATAAAGTTTGCGGTACCAGAAAATTTATAGATATAAGGCGCACCGCTCATTACTCGTTCACGTATAACTAATAAGAGTAAAATTAAATCGTGTGTCATCAATTTAAATTTAGGACGTTTACAATTTAAACTACTGCGTTTTACTGACGTAAACAATGTATTTACTTTAACATTAAATGAATAGACAATGGAACGGTGAAATTTTAAGCGTACTTAGTAACAATTCTTGAAGTTCTATGAGCGAATTTCATGAATTTCCAAATTAAGTGTTATGTATTTTGTATTTATGTATGTATTTTGCCGACAACATGTATTAAAAAAAGCAACCTAGACTTAACATAGAGGTAAATAACTAGACAACAAATATTTAAGAAAGGAAACATAAGTCAATAAATAAAATCACAGATGAAGATACTAAAAGCTTTCAATAGCCGGAAACGTATTTAGTAAAATAATTTAAAGCTCGGTGACGTACAATTGCATAAAATAAAACTACTTCTACACAAGAAAGGGCCATGCGTTCAGAAATGTCTACCTTTACTTCTTTTACGTTATTCACAAATGACAAAACAGAATGTTACTTTCAGGTTAAAGAATATATACACACAACTTATAATCGTTTCTCCAGTTATGTAGCTGTCCACACATCACAAAAATTAAAGTTGAGTTACAAAGTTATAATTCAATTCTCAACTTAAAATACCACAGCCGAAAAAAGTCACTATACACTGCGATTAGCAGAAAAAGGTTTTCGCATGTGTAGAAAATGTTTTCACAGTATGTAAAATGAAGATTTTGGATTCTTTGAAACAAGTAATGACTTTTACATTTGAATTGACCGTGCAACACCACCTTTAAATTAGAAACAAGTTGTGGAATATGAGAAACACTATATACTAAAATACTGACACAATGGGAACCCGTTTATTGGTTCCTGGCATAAATAGTAGGAATATAGGTTTGTATTCTTAAACATTTTCATTTGCGGCCCGCAAAGAACACACAAACTCCACTCGCTCAAGTGTTGCTTGAGAGGGGAACCGCCCGCAAATCAACATTCAAATCATTTTGCTGATTCTTGAATGAAAGCTATGTTGAGAGAGCTATTCTTTGACCAGAACAAATATAAATGGTGGCCAAGCATTTTGAATGGGAAATCATGAGTCGTATTTATTTTGAAATATCCTGTAAAACGTAATCAGTTGCTACGTAAAATGTTAATAATACGGAATTTATGGAGATAAAATGTTGAAAAACATTTGTGAGTAGCTGGAATAATCAAAGTGCACTGTATATAACAGCAACAATTTAATTTTAAAAAGTAAGGTATAAAGTTTATAATAACGCTTTTGTGTAGTCAGTAAAATAACATACACGTTTTTATAAAAAAATTATTCTGTGTTTACTTCAAATGAAAAACGATAATGTATTCAATATGTTAGACAAAGCACTAACCAAAATATTGTTTTCTATTCTCCAATAACATATTGACATTTTTGTTCCAAATATTTTACATTTTACACTTTATCTTATTTGCGCCACTGAAGAACTATGCTCGTTGAATCGTTCGACGAATACATCAATCCCGCCTCAAAATGCCGCTCGTGCACTATCATCGAAATTGTTTAAGAAAATGATACTCCATTTTGCCAAGTTACGAACAGGTTGAGAATAGGTCATGTTTTCTGAGAGGTCCATGCCTCTCGTAACTTTGCGAGTCCACACAACCGTATTCAAGACGCAAACAACTCGCTAATTGCGTTCAAGAATCGTGTTTTATGCCGGGAAATATGCGCACTGGATGCGTCACGCGTTCTCCGCGCAAATCGACTTGAATACCAGCCATAGTGTTTCACTTTAGTTAAGAGACGTCTCGTAAATTTTAGTATTAACTGTCGGAAATCTTCATGAAATATTTTGTACGGAAATTATGTCGGCAAGGCAGCAGCACCACTTATTCAGATGATCGAAGTATTTTTAACCGTACAATCCAGAATGCTACGTTTTAAATTTTTAAAAGAGATTGAAGAGGGTTTCATTGATTGCCTTATTTTACAAGTAAAATGAGTGAAATTTAAACTGAATATGGCATAATTGGCACCTTGAAAATTATTTTTTTTCTCTTATTCGATAAGGAAATCTCCAAATCTGAAACCACAAAAATTGAAATAAATATAAAATAATAGTATAGCAAAAATCTTAACTAAAAAGTAGTTATTGTTTAAAATTGTCTTAGTGCTAAAACACAACTACCATTTAGAAGCCTCGCCTACCTGACACATTAAATGCATTATAAATACGCGTTTTGGCAAAAATAATAAATTATACATCTTTTAAATCATTGTATAATAATAATGGTAATTTTCAGAGGAGCGTTAATACGTACTTTATAAAAATTATGCGCATTGAAAAAAGTTTTTTTCTGAGCCCTCTATCATGGTCATAGATGGATCAATCTTATGTATAAAATATAATCTCTAGACTGATAAGAAACTAATAAACGTTTCACCTTATATATTCTGAGTAAATAATTAACAGGGTCACATCTTAAAGTCAAAAGGTTTAGCAGTACAACGTAAAAATTTCACGCCAATTTAGCGCCTTAGAGATGTGGCAGATGTAAAACAATAATTCAGTGTAGTCCTTATAGTGTGTTGGCTTGTGTACCTCGAATGCTGAAAAAAACTCCATGTACATGGTGCTATGAAATTATTCTCTCTTTAGAAAAAACAATTATTAAGAATAAACGCACAATATATGTATATATATATATATATATATATATATATATATATATATATATATATATATATATATATATATATATATATATATATATATATATATATATATATATATATATATATATGTTTAAAGTAATTTGCATAGTTTTGGAAGCAATGTAAATTTCAACCGAAACATATACTTATTTGAAATAAACATTGAAAACCATTCTATAACATCGTTCGTTTCACTCTATTAACGTAAATATACGTACACACTGGCTTAAAACTAGTGATAACAGAAAAAAAAGTTCACACAAACCGAAGTTTATGCGTGAGACTGTCCAAGTACACACATCTTCATTGAAGAATTAATTATGAAACTTCAGAAATAAACATCACATACCTTCAGTCATGACAGAATGCTTAACAAATCCGGTTTATCTTCTTAACTTGGCATGTTTATAAAACTGACACCTAATTATGCCATGAAGAAGCTTGCCGGTTATATACGTTTGATAGCAACATGTAAAGCAGAAATTGTGTAATAATTAAAACTCAATTCTAAATCCATCGACCTTGTCGTACAGTCTGAAACTTGTAACACCGGTATTATTTTTTTGCTGAAGTCAGCTTGCATGCATTAAATATGCTTAATACAGCTAACTCGAACAGCTGGAAAGTAACGCATGAAACATATTAATTCTCATTACGGCTTAGTGAGTTTTTATGAATCCGTACATTCATCGCCTGTATAGAAACAGTATGTTAGTGATGTTTTACGTATTTATTTTCAAGAAATTACTGCTTTTGTGATGAAACAACACTTCTATTTGCTAAACACAGCTGTACTACACATATAATTGCATATAAACTAAAAACAAATCAACAATATGTCACAAATAAATGGTATTACTTTAATCGGTACATAATTGATGCGTACATAGTTTGTTGCCACAGAGTTAAAATAGGGAGATGACATAAAACTAAATTAAAGATAGTAACAAAAACAGTTATTTTTTCCATGAAGGTTCTTCCATTAAAAATTGCAAGATTTGAAAAAAGGATATTCTGTTATGCTTTTATGATAAAATGCTTTATTTGTAATGTTATGCTTCCAATACAAAAATAGCAATATTTGTGACATGGCAAAGTTGACGAGAAATTTTACAATTCTTACTGTTTCTTTAAAAGAGTTGAAATGACTATGAACATATTGAAATACAAATTATTATTGTTACATATATAATTCTTCTAAACTGCGTTGCCACGAGGTTGCCAGACACAGAAAGCTCTTAATACGTTCTCGCCCGGAGCCGAAGGAAGCAGGGCAGTCTCCTTGGGCCAGCTCGTGGTCACGCTTCTACAGTCAGGGAAACTTGTGCGGCCGCGTCTATGTCCTTTGTCATTCCCGGCAGCATCTGGCGATGTTTCTTACTGCAAGTTGGCCTTTCAGTTCCCATCTGTGGACGGCAGCCGCCCCCGGCTGGTCTCCTCAGGTGGAGTTTAATATTTCTAATCTACCTCCAGCACATGGCTCCGCACTTCTTCTGTCTCTCTCTTATCTCTGTCTCTATCTTTGTCTCTGTCTCTCACACTCTCTTGTGATCTGGGGCACCAGCACTCATCCCTGTTCTCAACTCTAGTAATTCCTTACACAAATTCAGACTATTTTTAGTCGCTCTGCTTGCGATGCCGTACTTAACAAAGTACGTGATGTTTCTCTGTTCCAAAAGAATTAAGAACTCTGAAGAATTCTCCTTACCGTCCTTGTAGCTATGGAGTTTCAGCAGATAACAAAAGTTTTAAAATTTACTAAAAAAAAAAAAAAACTATTTAAACAGTCTTCGGAATAAAGCGTGGTATTTACTAAACTTTAAGGAATACTACGCCAAATAATTTTGCCTTGATATGTAAATCAGTGCAGACATTATGTACTAAACCTATCAATATTTCAAAACGGGTATTTATAAATCTGTCGCTTCAGAAATCCCAAGTTGAACATTAGTTGTTTTTAAAAAGTTTCTAGTGAAACGGTATGTGCAAATATTACTTTCGTTTGAAATATTGCGACAAAAAGCTTGCTAAATACGGATACTGATCAAACAGAATAATACATCTTAATATGTGATTTTAAAAAATTTAAATTAAAACATTCCAACATAAGTGCCTTGTATGAGTTGGACGTGATTGAACAATATTCAGTATCAAGTTAATGTCTCTCTCCAGCAAATACACTTAAATTAACTCACTTTGAGTAGTTTTAACGTAAATTTTTCTTATATCAGTAAAGCTTTAGATTAGAAAATTATCTCATCTAGTCACATTTGCACTAATTTACAAACTATTTTCTGATATGCAGAGTAACGTTGCAATTTAATTCAATTAATCTTTCCCCGCGTGTTTGCTTGATAATATTATTTAATTCGCGTTTTATAGAAGAGTTTAAATCATTCCTTAGAGGGTGTGGCTAAATCTGATCATGTAACCCATTTTTCAACATCGTATAATTTAATTTATATAAGATTTACTGGTAAACATTACCACAACGATATTGGTCTGAATACGTTTTCTTTCATTGACGCGGTTAAAATTAGTTTGAGAGGACTCACAAAATTACACGTCTATTTATAACTGTACAATAGCACACACACATACACACGTTCTTTAAGAGCGACATTCACTTAAGCTACGAGTAGATAGCTTGCAAACAAAAACGCACGGATTTAGTTTGTTTGTGCGAAGATGTGGAAACCGTAAATAAAAAAAAAATGGTATTTTTAATCTTAATATTTTAGTTCACCTCCTCCCTCCAATGTATCACTCTTCTAAAATTACTGCCCAAGAAACTTGTGAAGAATCTGAGAAAAATTACAGAGCCACTGATGGTGAACACAAAAAAAAAAAATTCACACATTATCAAACAAATATTGTGTTTACAGAGTAGATTAAGCAAATTTAAAACTTAAGCGTACGTATCTGTGTCACAAATAATTACTCACCTAACAAGTGATTGTTTAAGTTAAAAAAATAGTATGATTTATGTGCACTCAATTAAAGTATCCATTTCGGAATATTATTTCAATAATGATTACGAATCTTTTCAGTTTCTCGACTCCATGGAGACACAAACACAATGTTCGTAAATTAGAACATCAGCGGTATACTATTTTTTACTGAATCGGTCCTTACATACAAAGAACGTCCTTGTAAGTGGTACGCGGTCAAAAATTTTTAAGCAATTTAAATAGTGCCACAATTAAAATAAACGAAATTGTGAATCATTCAAATAACGTTTACGCATGGGTGTCTTTTAAAATATGAAATAATCACTTAAAATAAATTTACACAAAAATCACTAGAGATGAATGAGTTCTGACTACGTTAATAATATGCACCTGAGTGGTAAGATATATATAAAAATGACTTGGAATTCCAAATCTTACCAACAATGTTAACGTAAAGAAACTAAACAAACTGATGTTATTCCTTGGTTTAAATATGACTGTATTCTCAGTTTTTAAATTGAACTAAAATAACTAAATAGCAGCTCCCCTTCTATCTAAATTATGTAATACAAACTTGTAGTATTTTGTATAGCTAAACTATGTAGAGTAAAGCCACCGTAATTAGATTAAAAAATTTCATTTTCCCATAACAATCAACTTTAACTTAACCACTTAACCGAGTTCAGTATAATCACCTACCTCTGACTACAGCCACCCAGCCACTTTAACTCAAGCGTACCATAGGTAAAACGACAGTTACACAACAATATATTATCAAATTATTTCGGAACAAAAACGAACTCGTAGAAATCAAGTTAAATGTCTTTACATCTTTAGATAAGGGAATGTATCTTGAAACCTAAATGGTTTGTACGTCAAAAGATTTTAACACTCTACGCACCTTTCCTGTTTGAGGGTTAATTTTCTTCGTCTGCGAACAAACGCTTGTTGAGTCCGCTGCACATTATTTTCGCAAATACACGAAGTCCAAAACCTTTTAAGAAAGACTCTTTATCACAAACTGATGAAGCCAACATAAGACATTTCTCATATCAGGTACACAACATCCGTATTCATGTCAATATACACGTTTGACGGTCGTAACTAGTTTGTAGAGACCTAAAAAATTCGCGTTTTCTTATAGTTAGGCCCCGGTAGTTTTCGCGAAAAGTTTTTTGCCCCACTTTGTTTCAAGACCTTACGTGCACACATGCAACTCAACTTCATGGCTATTGACGGAGTGTTTTTGTGCAGAGTCATTTTTCATTTGACTGTGCCAATCAGTACACGGATAACTGACACACATCAAGTCTGTGATTTGCGGGTTTAACCTCCACAAGTTGTATGTTACGGCATCCCATCACTGACCCCAAAGCAGAGATGCAGATGCGCCCGTAAGGATCTGAAACAAAATGCTGCAAAATTCTTTTCGCGAAAACTACCGGCCCTACTTATAGTCCTCTATTACTTTCATAATTGGCCGTTGACTTCCTTGACACTTCTTGGCAGTAGTTGAGCCAATAATAAAACCGTAACTAAATACAGGCCCATTTCACTTTCAGCGAGTAGCTAATAAACAGCTCCTATAACATTCAGTACACAAATATTCTTGGAGGCGCCTTCAGGTCAGTGAACCGCGAATTTTTCCGGCCTCTAGTTATTCCTATTTAAGGTACTAAACAACATACTTATAATTCCGTCGTTTCGTTTCCGTCGCGATGCGGAGCACACACTCGTCCAAATAACTTATGGTAAAATATGCCTAACTCACATGTTAATCAAAGAGAAGCTTACTAACGCCGAAGACACCCGAAGTATGTTACGATTCCCCCTCTCCAATTCCAACAACTGAACATGCATCATGGCTGAGGGAGATAAATGTTTTGTCACGGTATCTGGAAGGGCACACCTACAAAGATAGATGGCAACTCTTCGCAATCCCTCAGAGATGTGACCTCTCCAGGCCCAACACCCATGTGTTGTATTCAGTGATAAGAGAAGAGTACAGATGGTGCATTAGCAGCCGATACTGAAGCCAAGCTGACTTTGTTTATTCAGGTTGCAATATGGCGGAGTGCAATCAGCTGTTCCTGTGTATGTATTGAGAAACGAGGTTATGGTTGGCCATCCCACAGTCGCATTATAATCGTTGCTATGGTAATAAACAACATTTCTCAGGTTCCAATATGTTGGAAGGGGTCCTCCCCCTTCCGTCTAAAGGCTTCTTACCCCTCGCCATAGAACATACCTTACGGTCCATTTGTATGTTTCTCTAATCTCTGATTATATTCTGTTTTATAACTCAGCTCAACCGAGTTCTTTATCAAACAGATAAAATTATAGGAAATATTATTCTGCTTCTTTACTCTTAGCCTAATAAATATAGCATACAAACGACTTACATGAAAACATTCCAAAAGTTAATTCAACTCAATTTTAAATAGATAAAAATAATTCTAAGGATAAGTTTAAACGTAATTCGATTAGCAGTAAAAATAAAAATAATATTACGATAGGAGAACCTCACACACGCCTAATAATAACATGGCATAATACCAACACGGTGTATCTACAGTGAACAAAAAAAAATAATCACAGTATTTAATGCTCTTACATCTAAGACACATTTGATAATAAAGCAACCTACGATCTCAGCGCTAGCTAATAACTCGTTTCTTTAACTCCTAAACCGCAAAATTTGACTTTTGTCGAATGCCGTGTTTGTTCCTTACTTGCGATATGCAACTGTAGTCAAACATGTTTTTTTTCTTACCATAAAATTCCATTATTATTTCAAGTATTCTTATTTTTTTGGACTTTAAAAAATGTGTATACAAGATTTCTACTATTTAACGCTATATAGGTTGAATGCATGGGATTGAAACCCGTAGTAAAATGTTAGTACCGCCAATAAGAGAAAATTTTCAAATCCCGGCAATCAAATTCCCTAATTTGTAACTCTTAAGGAATGGGAATTACACGAAACCCAGCATTACAATAAGAAAACATCATGGCCACCCAGCGGCATATTTTAAACCTATACCGCCTCCAATCCTCCCGATATTACAATTATTATTTTGATAACGCTACAACCCGTTCTTTCTAAAATTCTGACGTTACCACAGAACAGAGTAACCTTATCCCAACAAGGTAACCACGACTCTGGTTTGGTTTCGGAAATGGTGAGGTATTTATACGAAAGCTTTGTTGTCTCGAACCTTCTGGAGGCGAGAAACGCTATAGAGAATGATGCCCGTTGCGTAGCAGCAAATTGTAGTGACTCGCCGACAAGCGAGTCCGTGCTCAGTTTAAAGCATATACAATGGTTTGCAGCGAGCTGTTGACAACAACACAAGTGCGGCCGGAGGCTCTGTCCAGTTTCAGTCCCACACTGCTGATAGATATTCGACAATGAAACGTGACTAACGTAATTATATTTTCAAATTCCTGCTACTCATGTTCATGTATAGTTTAAACTATCGCAAATTACTTGTTCGTGAAACAAAAACTTCACTATGACTGTGATACAAGTGTGCACATATTTCCTTAACTAGACTTTTCACAATCGGATTTCAGAAAAGACAACATTTCTTTACACAGTTGTCCAGTTATTTGACACCATGCTTCTTTTTCCCAATTAATAAAGGTGTAATACAACGTACATCCAAGTTTGTCGTCACACTGTCCTCTTCTATTGGGCGCGATACACAGCAATTTTCATCATCGTGTTTTTATTTTTTATTTAACAGATACTTTTTTTCTTATTTAGACACAAAAAGAGACTACATTTCCCTCTAATGGAATTTTTTATCTCTCACAGTTTTCGCGTCTCGTTGAAGTCAAAATTTGCATGTTTCCGTTTTAAGGACTACACTAAAACCAACTGACATACCGAACTGAAAAAAAAAAATTCACAGTAGATAAAGACGTTGCAGGCTACAATTATACGTACGTAAAAATAAATAATAAAAACTTTTCGTATTTAAATAAAATTCTGAAATTAAATATAAACATTACAATATAAAATAATTATTTTTAAATACAAAAATATTTTATTTTATGGTGTAGGCCTAACACAACTGAACTTGTGGCCTAAACCGTCGTTATTCACTGTGAATTTTTTTCTCTTTGGTAAGTGAGTTGGTTTTATCGTCGTCCTTGAAACGGAAACACAAATTTCAGCTGTAACGAGCCATTACGAAAAAAACTATGCGAGTTAATAAAAACGAATCGTTTTCAGTTACGTGGGCCTGCTTTCGTAGTGCGACGAAGACCATCTCTTAGCACACAATGAAAACATCTGAATGTCCTCTGCACGATGAGGTATCGGATGTTATCTCTTTCTGTACCTCACAACGTGATTTAAGGAAGCGGGTTTGAGTGTTGCGCGTTAAGTTTTTCCTGAGTCTCGTCGTGTTAACATTGGCTATTTATGACACGCGTGGTCAACTAAATTGAGAGATTCTGTGTTGGGAAATCATGGCTGTCAATTAATTTGGTTTTCATAGTAAATTTTTTAAAGTTTAGGGAATTCTTCTGTATTCAGTCTGTATTACTGATGTCTTAATGAACTTTAGTCGCGTTTACAAGCGAAACTAAACGCGATTAATGTTGATAACGAAGCTTAGCATTAATTCTGTTTTGAAAACATTCGTAAAATAGTTTTCCTAGTAATATTTTTAAAAAATTACGTTTAGTGTAGTTCTTTCACGCAAACCGTCTTATATACATGAAAATTTATATTTACAAAATTAGAATTTATATTTGTTTCTTTCGCGTTTTTACAAATATTCTGTATTTAATATAGCCTGCAAACGAATTTTAAATATATTACATATAAAAATATAATAATTATTTGTGCCACATTTTTAGTTGTAACTACTAATCAAGGTATTCAGTTCTTTATTTTTCACTTAGCAGTCCTACATATTAAACTGTGTGCTATAATACTGGAATACCGAGCATGGTGGAGCAACAAGTACTAGTTTTAATCGTATTCGGAAGGACATGGGTTCAGTTACCGGTTATAACAAAACTATTTTTGGTTTTCTATGGTCTCCCGAGATCGACCCATGCTAATTCCCGGATGGTCCCAAACAGGACATGACCGAATGATTGCTAGCTCCTGTCATTGTGTAACGTTGTTCGTAACAATATTTAAAGATTTCGCTGTCGACGAGACGTAAAGCCAACTGACAATTCGAACTAGCATCAATTTTCATAATACTACTTGTGCCAACAACTGGAAACGAAATTTACTGAAGGTAACTTCATGCATTACATCGTTAATGTTGGCTGTGGGACAAACATAATATTTCACAGAAATTTAATAATGTCACTTGGTTAATTTTTTCACCGTTTTGTGTACAAGAAAATTTAAAAAAAAAGTTTGTATTGTCAGCAACAGTGAAAAATATAGGCGTATCATCATTCACAAGACAACGTAGGAAATGTATTGATATTTAAGTCTTACATTAGCTAAAATAGTACTTAACACGTTGTTCCAATGTTTCAGATGCATGTATGCAACCCGCATTAACTTCTTATAAATTAAAGCTAATCTTACCATCGCTATAGAAATAAGAGTATTACACATATCAACATTATCTTCGCGCCTTATCAAGTACAAAGTTGGTCTTATTTTCGCTGCGTTCTGCAAAAAAAAAAATGTTAAAATATCCACGCGTTTCGAAAAAAGCTTTGTAAAATTTGTGGACAACCATTCTTTACGTCTTCGACGAACGCAGCGAAAATAAGAACGACTGTGTCTTTAATAAAGCGCGAAGGTAATGTTGATACGCGTAATACTCTTATGGCTATAGCGATAATAAGATTAGCCGTGATTTATGTTTGCTAATGCGGGTTGCATATACGCGCTAGAAACAGTGGAACGGCCTCTTAATGTCAGAAAGTATTTTCACTATGCAGACGTGTCTTACCTGCAATAATTTAATACATTAAATTAAATGTTTACAAATTTACAGCGGCACCGGTATATTGCGATACAGCGCCTATACAAATAGACTGAAACGTTTCTAGCCAACCGTGAAAATAACACTTTCAACGAGATAATTAGCTTTGTCGCCTAATGCTGTTTCATCAGCGAGAGCAGTCACACGCATGCATATTAAAGAAACAATCTTCGACGGTTACTACGTACAATGTTAATGTGCGTTTGTCTAGGCTAGCTTGAAGTGGTCGATAAAGCTAGGCTAGGTGAGATTTACATACAACGTGTATCAGAAACTTGTGACCACTGTACTAGGATATTGTTGACGTGAAAAATAATATATTTGATGTGTGAAACCCACCGAACATTAAAAATAACCCGGACTGTAGAGTCGTATAAAGGAGTCGGAGAATTACACGTGTTCACAGCCATGTGTAGAAGCGATTCCTTCCCATCAGGCTATCATAGCTACAACTGTAACCTCTTGAGTGCATTTTACACGAAAAAGATAGTTCCTGAAAAGTTGCAACACGAGTACCTTATTTTATTAATTACGACACACTGATTTATAAATGTGGCATCATACGTCACTTCTCAGCCACAGTAACTATATTGTGTGTATCAGCAGAGTGCAATTCCCTTGATTTATTATGATAGGGGTGTGTACGATGCACAATAATCATTATTTTACTGGTTATTATCTGAGCCTCTTATCCGTTGCAGTGCCACTTTTTTTAATTTTTTCACAAAATATTTTGGGTTCCCCGTTTTGCCGCATAACCACATCCACCCAAATTATATATATGAACACATTTACTTTGGTAGAAACCATCGCGGGTTCTTCTTTCTGTCCGTCTACCCTGTTGTACCTTTTTATTTTTTTTTGCGGGCCCTTACACAATAATTCGCAAATTCATTTTCCTTGTTCACTAATAAATACAAACGAAATACTTGTTTCTATTTTCAACACGTTTTATTTAAGGAATATTGACGTGGGCTTACGAAATGTTTATTCCGTACGGCAACCTAAACGTTAGTATTCTGGGCAATGCAGCCGATAAAGGCATGGACAAATTGTCGATAGGTTAGTACGAAACGTACTTCTCTAATTTTGTTATTTAAATATTTTTAAGTATCATAGTTTTTAAAATCAATTTACGTTATTTTTGTGAAGTAAATAATTAAAAATAAAATTGTTATATTTTTATAATTTTCTTTGCAAATTCAAATAAACATTGTAGTTAATACATAGTGATTCCATTTTAACCATTTCAAATCGATACACAGTGGAAAAAAACCACGTTTTGATAACAACATTTGTAAAATAATAGTTTATTAAATTACACACATATTCGTAAAACATTTTAGGAACTCAACAATATATAACTGAAATTTTATTAAACTTAGGGTTGTAATTATTTTAAAAAATTGTGTTTTAAAACTGTGTTCCGTATTAAAACGTTCGGAATGCCTAGGTATCAGCATGCAGGAATTTAACGTTACTGTTTGTTTACTGTCCCGTATATATGTACCGGTAATTTAAGAATCCTATATCAACTGATGTGACTCTGCATGTTGCAACAGGTTCATTCTCCTCTCCCGGCATATTCCAACTTTGTACAGGAAATCTTCACAAAGTAAGGGCAACGATCACGTAATTTAAAACAAGGAATCCCATTGTGTCACAAAATATACGACAGTAACATTGATTTAAATACGTATTTAAAATACAACTTACGTTCTCAGTTAAAACTATACCAAAACAATACATGTTTATATGTCTACAAACAAATACATATAACATGTTAAATAATTCACACCTGTGGTTTACTATTTTAAAACCATAACATACTTTTGTGTTACATATATCAACAACTGGCACTTGTGAAACGTAATCTTACGATTACGATAAGTAACTTGCTATAGTTTTCTGCTTAATTTTTGACTGATAAAAAGAGAGTGACTGAAGGTAAGATGTTAGCTGGTAGTGATATAACCTAAGCAAGTAATTAGCATTGTTCACGTTTTGAACGCACGAAAACTTGATATGGATATTTGTACCTTTAGCACTGAAGTGTTACTCCACCTGGGATAACCTCGAGACTTTTTGTAAATGTGTACAGTTTCACATCATAGATGTGATTGTATTTTGGAATAATAATTAACCTCTAAGAAATCTAATGAAGTAAAACCTACCTTAACCATTGTAAAATAAGTTTTATGTAGAAGTAATTGATGAATAATACTTACAGTAATATTTGTCAAAGCCATTAAATATGAATTAAATAGCTCTTTAACTCAGTCAGAGCCTACTTCCGTAGTGTATTGGTTATGCACTGGCCTACGGTACGTGGGGTTCCGTGTTTAGTTCCCAATTACATCTTAGTGTTAAGGGCGCCGCCTACCCGCGCGTGAGAAGTTCAAAAGCGACGGAGCAGTAAGGTCGACTTTGAAGGGCGCATCAAATACCGCGCCGCCTCAACGAGCCAAGCGCTGAACTAGCGTGCAAGCTTCCCGCCGATAGGTTTTTACTATGCGACACTAAGCTGTGACCATCTAATTTTATTGGTGGAAAGTTTGCAACTAAGTTCAGTGCAGGTCGCAATCTGAGTTTCACATACATACGGTTAGTACATTTTGAAATACGGAAGTCTGAAAAGGCCGTTTTTAGCCATGTTGGAGGGCTTAAAAACAGTGTTTTTAATGAGCGTGGCTTCTAAACAATGAGGTTCCGACATTATCTGAAGTTTATTTATTTTTTCGTACGTTGGTACAATTGGCATAGGTGGAATATTTTCGTAGAAAAAACCTGTTTACGAACACACTGTAACGCATCTGAAGCGTGGAGTAGGTGGCCGTCTTAATTTGATTTCGGTTACATTGGTCACAGGATTGTCTCTTTACGCCAGTCTCAACAAATTCTCCGGGACAAGTAAAATCCCTAAATGATAAAATATTTGGCGCAGTGGCGATATAGTTAAGCCTTTAAAATAGGCTAACATCATTTATTAATACATCGGTTATGTAATAGTTGTTACGTGTGATGCTAGGGGTCGGCAGATCAAACCCAAACTCCCTTTGAAAAGAATTAGGATTACTTACAAATATTAATGTTTCTGCGTCACATGCAACAGTCACGTGAGGTGACATAACATTAACGACTTCTAGCAGAGAATGATAGAAACATAGATGTGTCGATCGTATTGATAGTACGCAATACGGTAACATGCTCGGAAAAATGAAACACTGTTATTATCATGTTGGGCTCTGTGCATTCCGTCAAAAAAATAATTAGCCATCGGTAGAAATATTTGCCTTATAATTTGTGTTTGTGGAACATGGATGGATGATGAGTTTTAAGCCCAGAGGCCAGTTTAAAACTCAGGTGAAACCCCTGAGGCTCGTTGAACCAGCGGTGGGAATGAAAATAAAGTTCCAAAAATTAAATTTACTAAAATAAATAAAAACCTGCACTGTTTCACAATAAGCAGTATTCTTTCTTCTATATATTTCACTTTTGAAACATTTTATTTCAAACAGTTATCTTTACGCAATTTTATCGGTTGGCATGAAACGCACGTTAAAATTAATTTGCGATGTGAAATAAATGGCTGAAGCCTTAGTAAACAAAGCTTTGTAGTCACATTGTTTTGTTAATGAGAGTGGTTTCAACTAAATTATTAATGTACTGTAGACCGGTCATATTGTACCAAATTATTAATCTACATTAATTTAAAATCAGGGAGAAGTAAATGAACAAGTGAACCTTGTCACACACTCAAATGTAGTTAGGAGCCGCGGTGGCCGAGTGATCAGACAATTCGCCTTCCACCAAGGTGATCCGGGTTTAATTCCCCTCAGGGTCGGTCCCTAGATTTTCGCTCGTAGGAATCATGCCATACGATGAGGTTGGTCGGCGAGTTTTCTCGGGGGTATCTCATTCCCCCAGCCCTTTCATTCAGCCACCTTCTTACTCTCATCGCACGTCAGCCCTCACCATCGCTAAAGGCCTAGATGTTAATAAAGGCCAAAATCTTCACTAAAATGTGGCTAATTCGAGTAACTAATTGTCTGTAGCACCGTCTGACAATGTAAGACTAGGAACTTGTTATTCATTGCTACGCAATTCAAGCCTGAAAAAACAATTTAGTAATCGTACATGTGTTAAGCTAACGAATTTCGCTCACATATATGTGTCAAGCAAATGGAACAGTGTGTCATTGTTTAGTAATATATCTCGTGGAAATATAAAGAACACTGTAAAATTTCCCAGTGTGCCTGATTATGATACACAATATAGTACACAGGGCTATGGTAGAAATAAAAGTCTTAGACTTTAAATGTTGCTGCCTGCTGGTAATGTATTAATCCAAAAGTATTGTGTACTATCCAACCTTTATATTTATAGCATAGGTGCAACTATAATTATTTATTTCATTTTGGGTTACCTAATAAAGCTTTTTGAAATGGAATAGCTAACGTCTAACAATCTCAAGTCAAAACGTTACTAACATATTCGTTGATAGTTAAACCTTCACACATTTAAATGTAAGTTATGAACTGATGTGTAGACATGTGTATATGCGAGCAATACAAAATATATTGGGATAAGTATGAAGTTTCATTCCAGTAATACAGACATCGTGGATGAAATATAAATAGCCAACATATTACACACTGATAGTCATGTGAACAAATTGAATAGAGTATTGTTCTTGATTGTAAAAGGCGATGTCAACAAATTTGTACATGCGAGATTTAATTAATTTAATGGACAAAATGTTTAATGATGCAGCTATTAAAAAACATTAGATTAAAAAATATAATTTAATTACTCTGTTTTACAGGAAAATTGAATCGTACTGAGACACCAGCACAGAAGCATTATAACAATTTCAAGGGTCTACTTAAAAAATATGGAATAATGTGTTAAAACTATTAAAAGTCAGTGTCATTATGTCAGTTAAATTTAAATATATTCACTTTATTATATATTGTGCAGCATTTAATAATGACGAATATGTTTGCAGAAAGCGCTTCAAATGTTAGATAAGTAAGTTTTGAATATCTAAAATTTTAGTTAGGAACAACATTAGTTTACCCATTAAGAGGGCGTGGTACATAATTCAACGCAAAAAGTTTCCATACATAATTGTAGGTTTCTGGTAGCCAATTTGCAAAAAGTAAACAATAGCAATCCTAGACAACAGTTTTAGCCAACATTTTAAACAAAATTTTTCCCAGTGTTACGAACTTCTGAGACACAATCTCGTACGTCAGAACCTCGAGTATTTACTGCGGCGCAAGAGATCACGCGTAACGAATTCGTAATTCTGGATAAATAGCCTATTTACTCATAAAGTTGGCAAATACTATTATCTAGGCTTCTCATTGAATATTTTATGCATTTTAGCTTCGAAAAATAGCGTAAAAATCAATAGATATTTTCTGCGTTTATTTATCTACCACACACTCTTAAGGTAATATGAAATATCGTGCAATAGAATTATGAAGTACTTCAAAATATTTTTTTATTGTATAGCAGTTAGCATGAGTACATGAATTTCTTTAAAACACACGCTACCCTCTATTACTGGAAATTTAAGTTTGATAAATTTTGATCGTCTTGTATGTTCAACTTTTAATATTTTACGGAAAAATTATATTTTACTTTTCCCTTTGATTAAAAACATACATCTGGTGGTAGGCATGTGACGTCTTCAACTTAATTTTCAACTGTTAAAAAACATTATGTTTTAAGTTGGTTTAACAAAATAAGTTGAACCAATTCTCCCTTAAATTTAAAGCGGACGACCAGATTATTTATAAAATATGATTTACGTTTATTTTAATAAAAGTTTACTGCCAGAAAATTTTACTAAAGTTAAATTTAATTTTGGTGATGCGTTGCATCTCTCGGTATAATGAAAGACTGAGAAAATTCAAGGTACTTAAGTTGTAGGCCTGTTATTTCGTATGTGCACTTCGAGTATGTCAACAGAAGTAAATGGCCTAGTAATAGCAATTACCGGGTTTTAAACAATTATAATGTTTCTGCTACTGAAAATTAAATACACTGTTCTAAAATAAAAATAGATAAATAAATGTTTGTTAGTATATAATTTAATACTGTTCAGCATGATAATTTTATCAAATATAAGCCTATATTATATTTTGTTAATCATAATATATGTAATACATATGAGTAAAATGACATATAATACGCATCCAAAACTTGTTAAACTAACACATTTTATAATTTTAGAACCATGAAGAAATCCAGTAATTAATTATTCAATGTTATAATACTGTGAATGTTTAAACTATCATATAATGAATTTTATTGGTAATTGTTAAGTTTTAATTTTTTATATTAATAGGTTTGTAAATGTTAATTATTATGATAACTTGACAGCTGTTTCTATTTCATTTTTATACTAAGCGACAATGCGGAAACTATGTACATGAAGACAAAATCGCCTTATCTCATTCGTTGATATAAGCATTGGAGGAAATTAACAAAAATTGGTTTTGAAACAGATTAGGGTAATGTCAAGTGCCCTACAATGTGCATAATGAACATATGAATAACTAATGTCCCCGTATTTGAAATGAAGATGATTTCATATTTCAGGCAGACTGTATAAAGACATGTATGAGGAATATTTTTGGTAATTTTTACCCTCCATGATTAGTGCGAGGGCAGTTGGAGTTAAATTGGTTGATCCATTCAGAGCTCAGCTCTGTAAAAGAGATAGAATGACTTCGATTATACCTGTCTGCGGGCTCGTGCTTTATTACACTTGTTACCGTGCCACATCTCAAAGCAACCAATTTTTTCGCAGCGTAATTTGTTGGAGGGTTGATAAAGGAATTGCTTTGATGTGTTTCGCCCCTCGATATTCCCCTGCCTTTGCGCACCCTCCTGAAAATTGCATCTCGCGGGAGCAGAAACAAAAGCGGCCACGGAATGCAAGTAATTTGTTTCTACTGAGACCGTGCCCGATGTGAAAGCGAGAGATGGCAGATGGAAAGCAATTGTGATCGAGTGCAGGCGAAGCCTAAAAGGACAAGGCCAAGGTTTGAAGTGAAATAATACTGGCAATCATCAGCTCTTGATTACATCGGCAACATATAGCCACAGCCATTACTCTGAGCAGAACTCGAAGCTGTATGGAAAAGCTCGGCAGAATGATGAAAGGTACTGGCCTATATACCAAACAGCTTTTACGTGGCCAAACAGAAATGGTGAAATAGATTAACCAAATGTCAAGTTTTTTTTTCCATTTCGACACAAAAAACCTTCACGAAATAAATTGTATATGACGTAAGGGAATTTAAAATATTCACAGAAGAAAGTGTGGCAGAGGTTTTCACAAAAAAATATCAAAGTGAAAAAAATTAATACAATCACGGTTACATAATAAATTACCGCATAAAGATTTGTGTAGTTGTATGTGAAAATATATTTACAGCAGTCTTTATTATCTGCAATAATTGATGAACGCGATAAAATGTCTATTCTACAAATATATGTTTAAAAAATCACTGCTTGTCACTACTTGTAACAACAATGGTGGCCTCAGCCCTTCAAAAAATTAAGAGTGTAGATCCGTAACTTTTTTTTTTTTTCGAATTTAAATGCATGTCTCTCAAATATGTACGAAATGTTACCGAGTACTTTGATTATATATTTCGGCAACCATTCTTTTTTTTGCAGTTTATTAGCATTAATATAAATTTTAATATGCCATGCCTGACAGTATATTTAATACAGCGATTGGTTAAATTGATTAGGCGATAAACACTGTCATATGTAATACACAATTTAGGAATTGTAGAATGTTTTCGTATCTCCAAGAGTTTGTACTTTAATGAATATATTTAATCTGCTATCAAATAATTCTATTTTATTTTATTTTTGCCATTTGGGGAAAATGTCAATGGATTATTTTATGTGAGTACGAAGATGTTACTTTCGGAATTAAACCACAGTCTACGTTATGAGTAGGTAAGTTAATCTATAAATGATTGTTACTAGAGTACATTATTAAATTGACTGATGTAGCCAATGATTCATACTAACATTTTCTGACTAAAGCTTGTTTATGCACTTTACATACAAGACACACAACAGCAATTTCCGGATAACAGATACGAATACCTGATAAACACATATCTTAGAATAGAATGTTAAAGAACATTATACTTTAGTCAGTACGCATTAGTGCACGGATATTGTGAAAAAATTTAATAAAACATCTCACGCATGTAAAAATATTTGATAAAATTTAAAAATATAAAGAAACTTTTATATGCTGCTATACACGAAAAAGGAATTAAGTAATTTTGTGTTTGTAGCCGTGCGTAATAACCTTTATTGTTTCACAACGTGGTAAATTAGGTGACTGAATGCTGATGAAGGCCAATCGTACAACATCAAAATCATTTGTTACAGAACTGATACGTCCTCTGAAGAATGGTTCATGACAGTCTCTATCAATATCTTTCATTCTACAAAGTTTACAGCAGTCGTATGAATATTTACAACATTTAATGCTCTAAATTTTAATCTAATTCAATCTTTTACACGGTTAGGTAATAAATTACTACAATATTATCACATATTTATTAGAAAATAATCAATATTGTGGTTTTTCGTATCTTCAAACAAACGTCAGTAAGACTGATTAATTTCTTGTCTTAAAAAGTGTCAGTATGATTGTGTTATTTCTTACTTCCCAAGAAATCACATTGAGATTATGTTATTTCTCATTTTCCAACAAACGTTCTTGAGATTGTATTATTGTTTATCATCTAACAGATGCCAGTGGGATTGTATATATCTTCAAGCTAATGTCAATGAGATTGCAATATTTCTTATCTTTCAAATATTTCCGATTGTGTGAAATAAATTTACTATCTAAAAATGTAAAAACTGAGTACTGGACTAACGATTAGAGCACGGAAATGCGAAAATGTTGTTACGCCTACAGTAATGCTTGCAGTGAGGAAAATGCTGTACATTAAATATGGTCGTGCACCATTGCCCTAAGCAAGGGGCGGAGAAAATTATTGTCAAGCGGGCTGGACAGTTCTTGTATCACAACACCCCTGCTTCGTCTACTATATATTCCCGATGCCAGGGGTGGAGGCTTGGTGTTGTGGTGCGGCTGTGTGCGTGGCAGCCCGCACAACCGCAGGCGAGGCGAACGTGTGTCGTCAGCAGAACCGACCATCATGTTTACGTCCAACACTTTGACGGACGTGACGGCCCTAGCACGCGGCCAGAGGGTGTGTACAGATCCGCCCGAAATAACCCGGGCATTGTGTTAGCCGAGCTGCTTGCTCTGATGAGGGAGATCCGCACCCCTTGTTGAAGGCTACCAGCAGTGCGCATCAACAACTGAAAATATCACAACCCTGATCGGGAATTAAAATAATCTTACACGTAATACTGAAATAAACCTATCCCATCGCATTTTAGCAAACTTAAATTCTTGTTGGTCTTTTATCAGACACAAATGTTCATACACAATAATTAAGTATTTTGAACAATTTAAACATATTTTACATAAATTTATAAGTCATATATATCCTATCATACGTATATGCAGGTATATGTATGTGTGTGTTAGAAATAGTCCGACTTTAGGGATGTCCAATTTTAGCTTGCAGCCACAGAGTTGAAATTGTTAACTAGAATATATAAATTAATTAGGCTAGTTAGTTCTCAATTCATATGACTTAAAATAATTTTTTTTTTACTTTCTTACATGACAATTCTTAAAATATAAAGCTCTATTTGGAGAGACTATGATTTTCTCTGACAGAATTTTACCATACATATACGTCGATATTACAAGGAAATAACATATTACCGTAATAATTCGGGAAATCAATTATGTTGCAGTATTTATTAATGATAGTTACGAAGAACGTTTTAGTTAAAAACCGATAAATTCAAGTTATGTTTATTGGAAATTAAATATAATTATAATTTTATATAATTTTTATTTAAAATTTGTGGCAAAACAAGGTAAAAAGCGCTTTTCAATACATTCACAAGAAATACAACAAAAAGGTAATTAACAGTTGTCACAATATGTGTCATTAGTTTTTATATTTTTTTGTCGTTCTGTACTATTAAAAACTCCCAGTTTAGTACAATAAAGGCAGAAACTAACAATTTATCTTTGCTTTACAACGTATTGTAAATTGATAGTTTGAAATACGATACCTAAGACGTTGATATATCTTCTCCCAGATTCTCGTAGCAATCGTAACCCGATATACTATCAATTACTTTGTATACCTGAAGTACATTAAATAAGGACTACATAAGTTGTGTTATGAAAATAGTTTTTTAAACCGATATATTATTTTTACATTTAAATGAAAACTCTGTAAAAGATGAATTTTAGTTTGTAGTGTATAAAAATGGTAGGTTAATTTTTATTTAATTTGGAAACATCATTTAAAATAAAATCGCAAGTATTGTACACCATTGAAAATATTTATTATTATCCACAATATAGCTGACGCATACAAATTTTAATAAAAAGTCAGAAAATTATTTATAATATGTTCTGCTACTGGAAGTGTTATTTTTGTGCTGTTGCTCTTATTAATTAAAGTAATATTTTCACCATTCATTCGTAATATGCTGCAATGACAGAACCGTTTAAAGTATATTTCTAACTTCTACTTAATATATTTTCAAGGATAACGATGATATGTGTTATTCCAGACTGATTCTTTAGCCTGATAAGTCTCAAGATGCAATAAAATTTTACTTAAAAATTAATATTGATTTATTAATTTTTTAAAAAAATTATTTATACTATAATATTTTACGAACTAAACTTTGATAGTTTTAAAACATAATTTAAATATAACATTCAAAGCAAAGCATCCCATTTATTCTATGTGGCACCCTCTAGAAATAACTATCTTTATATATATATATACATTTTATACGTATGTATATATATATATATATACATTAATATTAATAACTGTTAAAATATAACGTTGTTAGCATAGTGCTTTTAAAAACAAACAAAAAAAACATGGCAGAATAACGATTTACACTTCTTGGTTGGTTATGTAATACTTGTTTTGAAGCAACATAACGTGTTTAATATAAAAAAGTTTTGAGTTTTGCCTTGGTTTTAAATTTATTATATTAATTCTGAATATTGTCCCCATATCCCGCAACGTCTTAGTGTGGGGGTACTCCGGCATGCACTTGTCGCTAAGAACGAAGAAAGTCGGGTTTGAATGCGTTAAGGCTGAGCCTGATACACTTGGTTGTCTGTTAGTAGGAGTAATGATGCATGCACCGTTGCAGGGCAGGGTGTCTGAGACCACGGTCGTAACTGAAGATGTAACCATACACTGAATATAGCAAGAGTATAACAATGCAAGTACATATACAAACCGGTTATATAAGATATTCCAAGGTCTATAGAGTACCAGGTCGTCTCACGCGAGTATTCTGTGGTCATTGGCTAGTGGAATCGTGAAGTAATCCATAGACCCAAACAACGTGGGAACTCAAATAATATACGTGTTTCTTCGAAAAGTTTATAACGAAACAATTGTAAACCGCTTAAAGGAAGGATTATATTTTAGAAATTAATCCGTTGCTTCAGTGCAAATAAAGAGTTCGGAGAAATTGACAATCTTACGACGAAAGTAACAGAGCGATAGGAATAAGTGATACGATGCCTTTGGGTGATTTAAATAAACAGACGAAATTGTAGCTCTTTGAAAATTTATTTTTTTATAAGTTTTTTCATCTTTCTTCTCCAGCCAGCAATTCGTACCTAGTTTGTTTATTAGATATTTGACACATAACCTGAATATATTCTACAGTATGTGGGCACTACATAATTAGAAAAATGGTATTTACGAAATAAATAAATATCACCGATTCGAATAATGGTTTCTCCTGTATAATATTAATTTCGTCCCAATAAAGTAATTTATGGCAAAAAGTTTTCATATATCGTAACATTTACTGTGAAAACTTACATAAGGTTGCCCATGCAGTGTGTAGTGTCTTGAAATGCAGGTTTCTGTCAGCTTAAACATTGGTGTGTATTTAAAATTACTTTTATGGCGCAGTAAAGTGGAAAGTAATTAGGTGCAGTTTTTGTGTCCAGTAACATACACATATGTTTATTTTAAATAGTGGTGCATAAGTTTTTTCGTTGAGAATTTATTGGTTTGTGGACGTTCGACATTGCTCATGTCCACAAACCAATAAATTCTCACTGTAAACTCCCATTGGAACAAACATTAAAAAATCTCATAAGTTTTTTCACTTCTTAATTTTTCTGAACACTGTTTTCAAAATTTTTTATATATTTTAAGAGTGCGGGGTACATAATTCAACGCTAAAAGCATTCATCCATAACTGTAGGTTTCTTGAAGCAATTTGCGAAAATTAAGTAATAGCATTACTAGAAAATAGTTTTAGCCAACGTTTTAAACGAAATTGTTTCCAGTGTTACGAACTTCTGAGGGAAAATCTCTGACGCCGGTGCCTCGTGCATTTAACTGCGGCGCAAGAGATGACGCGTAACGAATTAGTCATTCTGGATAAATATTTACTCATAAAGTTGGCAAATACATTTTCTAGGATTGCCATTGAATATTTTATCAATATTGGCTTCGAAAAAAGCGTAGAAATCAATTGATGTTTTCAGCGTTTATTTATCTACCTCGCACTCTTAATGGGATTTGGTTTTTACTTTGCAAGAAGAAACATTTTTACAAACATGAGAGACTAATTTGGTAAACAGAAAGAAACATAAGCGTCCTACCAGTTTAAATATACCGTAGTAAATACGTGCAGTGTCCTGACTTGCTTTAGTATTTTGTAAACTATTTGAACACGAAGCTACAGTACATCGAGTTCCAGGCATTTTTCTCAGAAAATCTCAAACTTCTCCTCACAAACACAACTGTTTACATTCGGAGGACTCTAGCACGGTCTTAGAATATTAGGCCTGAACACTAGCCTATCTACCAATGCTACTGAGTTGACCAATTCATGACTGAAAGTGCCACTATCAATGAAGTGTATTTTTAACAATGCAATAGAGCTTCGTACTACACCAGAGCTCCTAGCAGCTGACATGAACTTGCTACTCGTAGTTTAATTTAAGCAATGGTAAATCAACAGTTATATGAGGGTCAATTTTCAACTTCAAGCGTCCAGACCTGTTCCTCTATGGCCGTGGTCTCTAGCCTACGTCACCTCACGGAAACACCCGAACTTAAACTTACCACTGAGACGACCTTGTAGTTTAGAGACCTTGACGACGTTCTGTGAAAAACTGTTATATGAGGGTCAATTTTCAACTTCAAGTGTCGAGAACCAAATATATTATATAAGAACTAGACTCTTACGCTGCTCGTTTGTTACATGACCAAATTGAAGGCTGACGTATTGCAGGTAAAAAAAGAAAATTTTGTAGTTTATTGGGGTTGTATGTAACAATTCATTTTTCAACATCGCGTGTTATGGGCTGCAATATGGCGCCATTCAATTTGGAAACACACAGAGATAGGCCGTCAGCATTCGTCTTGCACCTCGTGCACAGAACGCGCAGAGATTAACTGCTGTTAGTATTTGTTGGAGCCCAGGAAGTAAATAAGTTCCTTTAAAGATAAAAATAAAACAAACAATCAACAAAGCCACCAGCTAAACCTATTTTATTTCACAAAGTAATCTTATTTTTAAACTTTTCACGAATGATTTTATATTTAGTAGATTAAGTTATGGTTCAATTAGAAACTTTGAAAATACTTTTAATACATCTTAATTTTGTGTTGGTGCTTCATAGGGTGGATTTTGAAAAACACACTTCCAAATATGAAGTCAATACATAATCTTTTTTTTTTTTTTTGGTAATGTTTCAAGTAAAAAGTATTTCTTGCAATTTCTATGATTTCGTTGAATAACAGTAGATAGATTATGCCGATCCGGGCGCAGTGGCTGAGGGCTGAGGAAAGAGGCCGGCCCGATTCGGGCACAGCGGCTGGCGGCTGTGGAGCAGCCGCCGCCATATTGGATCAATCCGCCATGTTGGATCAGTTCACCACCTTGTTTTGGCAGCCTTATTGTTTCCGGTCGCCATCTTGAATGACGTCAATTTCGAAAATTCCCAAAAAATTTTAAAAAATTCTGAAAAAAAGTTTAAAAATTCCGCCGTCTTGTTTCCCATCGGCATCCTGGAGGTTTCTTATAAGAATTCCAAAATTTTTTTGATTTCGCATTCCATCCCAACCCCTCATGCATTTAAAAATAAATTTAATAAAAATAAAATCACTTTAAATAAAAACACTTTATATAAAAAATATGTAGTTACAAAATTACTTCGGGTGTGCTCGGCCATGCTCGGTAACTTTCGGCTTGACCTTGAAAGTATTGATAATGCCGCCATCTCGTTTTTGTTCCCGAGATGTCTGCTAAAGACGCTGCTGTCGTCGCCATATTCGAGCTATCGATTTTTTGATTACAGTGTTGTACTATGTGTAAGGTTCACATGCTATGCAGTAAACGTGTACATATAAGCCCTTATATTTTTAATAACTAAAAAGGTAAAATCCATCGATATTATTTATTATTAAATTTCTTGCGCTCCATACCCAATCAATGTAACCCTTATTTTTTAATAATTAAAAATGTAAACTCAATCGATATTGACTGGAACTGGATTTATTTACTTGGACATACTGCATTGCGAAATAAATGACTGTCAAAAGAAAACTAAAATAAGACAAGAAAACATAAAAATGCAGAGTATGCTTTAGTCATCAGGATACATACACAGCATGAAATTCCAAAACTGGAATTTGGTCAGATAAAATAAGGAACAATCAGAAAATAAAATAAATAACAAAAATATAAAAATAGCTATATTGACATGCGACACAACGATGAGACGAAACAAAAACACAAACAGAAATACAGCAAACAACACAACGATGAGACTAAACAAAAACAAAGATGACAGACACAAACAGAAAAAACAACAAACGACACAAATGATGAGACGAAACAAAACACAGTAGTTTTCCAAACAGTCAGTATAAACGACGTTTCTGGAACTGGAATCTGTTCCCAGACATCTTTGTTTTTTGTTTAGTCTCATTGTTGTGTTGTTTGCTGTATTTCTGTTTGTGTTTTTGTTTCGTCTCATCGTTGTGTCGCATGTCAACTTAGCTATTTTTATATTTTTGTTATTTCTTTTATTTTCTGAATGTTCCTTGTTTTATATGACCAAATTCCAGTTTTGGAATTTCATGTTGTGTATGTATCCTGAGGACTAAAGCATACTCTGATTATTTATGTTTTCTTGTCTTATTTTTAGCTTTCTTTCGACAGTCATTTATTTCGCAATGAGTATGTTAGGGTAAATAAATCCAGTCATGCACACCCATTGCACAGTTCTTTCAAATATCATATCAATCGATATTATTTATTATTTAATTTTTTGCATCCCATAGCCGATCAATTATCGATAAATTCAATAAATTAGCCTAAAATATTTTAATAATTTTGTAATGTTATGCGATTCAATCAATCAATTATAACATGATCCTATATTATGGAATCTGTAACCGATCGAATTCCAATAAATTCAGTAATTAATTATGATAATTACTTGCACAACTTCCAGAAAAGACGGACAGCACCCGACCTCTTCAGCATGGAACTGACTATAGTTTTGTATAACCATGCAGTTATTTACAGTACCTTCCCCTCTCCCCTTCTCAAAACCCCTTTCCCCTCTTCCCTGTCATTACTGCTGCACATGTCAGAACCTGTCCCAGCTACTCTTCCTGCATCACATGACCTTGATATCATAATTAATTACTGAATTTATCGGAAATCGACCGGGTATAGATTCAATAATATAGGATCATGATATAATTGATTGAAATTCATAACATTACAAAATTATTAAAATAATTTAATTGATTGAATTTATCGATAATGGATCGGGTATGGGGCGCAAGAAATTAAATAATAAATAACATCGATGGAGTTTACATTTTTAGGTATTAAAAATAAGGGTTATGTTGATTGGGTATGGAGCGCAAGATATTTTAATAATAAATAGTATTGATTGATTTTACATATTTAGTGATTAAACAAATTAGGGGTTATGTATACACATATATTGTATAGGATGTGAACCTCACATATAGTACAACACTATAATCAAATAATCGATAGCTCGAATATGGCGACGACAGCAGCGTCACTAGCAGACAACTCGGGAACAACTACGAGATGGCGGCATTATCAATATCTACAAGGTCGAGCAGAAAGTTACCGAGCATGGCCGAGCATACCCGAAGTAATTTTTTAACTAAATAATTTTGATATAAATTGTATTTATTTAAATTGGTTTTATTTTTATTAAATTATTTTTAATGCATGAGGGTTGGGATGGAATGAGAAATTAAAAATTGTTTGGAAGACTTGGAAGAAACCACCATGATGCCAATGGGAAACAAGATGGCGGAATTTTTAAAATTAGGTCAGAATTTTTAAATTTTTTTTAATTTCCTGGAATTTTCGAAATTGACATCATCCAAGATGGCGGCCGGAAACAATATGGCTGCCAAAACAATATGGCGGATTGATCTAAAATGGCGGATTGATCCAGCATGGCTGGCCCGGGGTGGGTGGCATCCCCCCGGTATTAAGATCTGTAAGTTGTCTCCTGTTAAGCCTTAGGGATCAGGTACAGGAGGGCAGAACCTGCTGCAAGTGACAGAGATGAAAACACATGCCAGCCGGTGCCCGAATCGGGCCGGCCTCTTTCCTCAGCCGTCACCTGCTGCGCCCAGATCGGCATAATCTATCTACTAATAACAATTTCGTTAATATGTATATCGGTATTTTATGTAAATAAACATTATTTGTTATTTTTTTAATTCTTCATGCTTCACTCATTATTTGGGTTTTAAATTAAATTTTCTGAATCAACTTCTACATTTTTCTAATATTTCTTCTCTAAAATGTTAGCCGAATCTTTAAAAGCGAAAAATAAAAAGTTTTAAAACACCGGTTCTTACTATAAATTCAACATTAAATAAAACAATAATTCCGTGCCATTAGTTAAGTTAACAATTATGTTTTAGTGTACAGTTTCGACCACTTAAAATGTAAAGCTCTATACCAATTAAGTTTAAAGTCTGTTACATCATTTGGACAATAACGTACAAATGTGAAAATCTGAGACATGAACAACTTATACACATTACAAAAGTAAAACCATTAATGTTCATTTCACAAACGGCAACACTCGATACAATGAGTTGCGACTTATTCACGTTTTTAAACGATAATATAAAACAGATTTATGTACACTTATTATGACACTATTAAAATGGCGTTGCCATTAGTTGGACGGATTCACCAGCGATAAATAACTAGGAATAAATGTCTCCCTGAAGCTTTGTAATTAAATGATTAATTCTGTACCTGTTCATATCACGCAGCTATGGAGGACATTAATAACAGCTGAGCTACTACCTATTGCATTTACATATCAATAATGTCATCAGCACATAATTTCTCTGGGGAGTCGGTCGGTGAGTTAGTACTTTGAATAGGAAATAAAAATGCTCTTTCAAAAGAAAGGTTTCCAGTTCCAAATAAATGTATACGAACTTTTTATTTCTGTTCGACAACGCAGTGATTTGATGTTTTCATTGATGATATTTTTAAAAATAATTGTTACTTTTTATTTTAACATATCGGAGGTAAGTACAAACATATTTTCACACAGCAAAGATTGATTATCATGTCTATGATATAACAACATTTAAAAAAACCCAGCGATAATGATACTAGGGTAGTCAATTCAAATCAACAACGGCAATAAGAGATTATTGTTTTTTTTTTTTTAACTACACGCGTCTACATATTCTGTAAAAAACTTATTACGCAAACTTTACAATCAGTTCAAATAAATTTAGCCTTGATATCTACCCTTGAAGAATAAAAATTAATTAATTATACAGAAAATTTAGTTTATATTTTCGTTCAATAATCTGCAAAAGAAAACCTGTTAAGTCTTAGAAAAGTAATGAAAGTGTTAAATGAAAATCAAGAATCAAACGTTCAATGGGATTTTATAATTTTGCTTTACAGTGTACGAAAATTTTTCTTAGAAAAATACACATACAATAAACAAATTATATATATACACACACACTTTTATTTACCAGAAACAGAAAATCTAAACTGTAGTATCAGATCGCTGCAGAGGGCCTAAAAGTCCTTTTCAACAATAAACATAAAATCGATTTACTTCATTGAAAAACTTCATGAAAATCTAGCCAAAATTGATTTGAAAATATATTTTGAAAAAATAAGTTTAATGTAATGATGCTTTTAGAACTTAGATGTACATTCTATAATTATCAATTTCTGTTAATTTGTTATGCACAAAATAACTCAGAAATTATTTTTAAAAGTTAGGGAATAAATTGATTTTTAATATTACAAGAAAAATAATTGCCATCCCGTTTCTCTACTGATTTTGAGACGGTTATATTTTGAAGCCTAAACGAGAGCAGATAACTACAAAAAAGCCTATAGGATTTTCTGAGGCATACATAATATATAAATAATATATAAATAAGTGTTCCGTAGTGAACACTAACATAGCAGCCTACTACACATAAATCAAAATTAAAGCATTTGATGCACTATAAATATTGATCTTAGGAGAAACATGACCAAATAAGAATACAGAAAATCAAGAATAGAAAATTCTCAGGAAACATTTCTGATCAAATCATTCCTGTGCGAATACGGATAAGAACATATCTCATGAATTTTATGAGCATGTGGTAAAACATACCCACGCATTCAGAAGAAGGCAATTGAAATACTCTGGTCACGTTCACAAAATGACAAACAAAAGCTGGACAAAAAATATTCTCGACTATGCTAAGTCACTTAAAGTCTGGACTAAATAATTAAAGTAGAAAGAGACTGGTACAGGAAATCGACATCACTTAGAAAATTCTACAAGACAGATTAACACGAATCGTATAAGTCATTAACTTACAGACCAACGCAAAACAAATACCGTAGAATCTTTGACTGACAAACTCAAACAGCAGTTAGGTAAGAAATTTAAGAGGTTTTAGAAGAAGAAAACATTGCCGGCTAAATGAATATACTCGCGTTAATCAGCTTGCTTTTAACAAAATAAGAATATTTCTCCAGGCAGCAGCGAGGCGATTATGAACGCTGCACAGGAATTTGCTGAGCCAGATTGATATATTTGCGACTGATGGTGGATTTATTTATGTGAATAGCATATCAATTCGTTTCCTAGAATATTCCCACGAGATAAGAGCTTAAAATTTCCGTTTTAGACGCGTGGGTACTGCGGAGAGATGAGAGCCAAAGTACCACGCTCAACGAGAAACACATAGTTTCTATTAATCGCTCTCTAAAATGGCTTGCAATGTTTTCGTTATAACATTTTTTGCTATGGGACACAAAGCGATTTCCCTAAATTTAATTTAAGTTTGAAGTTAAATCCAATCGAAACAACTTGCATCACACTTCACAAATTTATGTCGCATTTTCGGAGTTACATCAATCTAAGTAGCTATTTTCAACCCTTTTTAGTTGCACCAAAATCGTATCTTTAACAAGTGTTCTGAAATTTTAAAATCATGGAAATGTAGTTTGTAGTATATTTTCTGTTCGTATATTACCACAATATAAATAATGAAAGTATTTTTACGTAAAGAAGATTACGCGTGACACGCTACAACACCAAGCAATCAATCACACAATCTATTAACTTAACCATTGATCAATTACATACCAAAGACAAAGTCAGGTACAATTACACCTTTGCTACTAAGCCAAGCAGATTTTAATCCATTTGAAAATACTGTCAACAGACCCCAGAGTCTTCCAGACAATCCAGTCCAAAACGCAGACCACCATTTTGGTAGCTTAAACGGCACGAACAACAAGAAATATGTAAATTGTCAGAGTTATATCAGTGAAGATTAAAAATATAATAATATATCAGTCATAATGTAAACATACTATAATATATGGATAACATACATCAAGATCCTTACAGAAAATTACACAATACAAAATAGTAAATATAGTCACATTATCAATTATTGTTGACTACAGAAAATATTTAACATCATAAACTGAATTATTTAATAACCAATTACAAACCATTTTTCAATCTTATTAAAGAATTCACATCGAACATTAGGAGGAATTTGGTTAAATAATTTAACACTAATCTCCTTAAATGAATTTTGAGATTTACTCAGTCTTATGTACGATCGATGGAAAAAATAATTGTTTATAGTGTAATAGTAATGTAGTTGGTTTACCGTCATGATATGTTAATTGTTTTGTTAGCATACAGAAGACCGTCCATATACGTCTTGTTATCCAACCTAGCAGTGGACATCGAAAAAAGATGGTTAACATTCTATGGGCACATTAGCAGACTACCACCAACAAGACTTACCAACGCAATCCTGACATACATACAATCTGTCAAGTCAACAACAGCATGAATCAGACATGTCAAAATTGTTGTTTTTTATTCACTCCATTCTGAAGACCAATAAATAAATTATTTTAGACATATGCTACAAACTAAGTAATATTATTCGTTTTAAGTAATGGCAACTAAAATAAATCCATGCGTGTCACTCTTAACACCAATGAATTAAATGTATATCTATAGTTGATATGAAATAGCTTGTAAATGAATATTTAATTTCATTCGAAATATTTGTCAGTCAATTAAATAGATACACGCTACCAAAATATGCTGAAAGTATTGACTATGCGCATAAAACGTAGTATAAAGTATCCCCTCCTTGACGTTGTTAGAAAAGGTGTTTACTTCATTACATTATAAAATACGTTATATAATATATCAAAGCAAGCGAACTCATTTGTACCAAATTTTACTCACTAGTTTAGTGTAGAATTCTACGTAAATTTTTCCCATTTAGTTACATGGCAAGTACAGTTATTTAAAAATATCTTTATTTTAGTTCGTATTTCTTGCAATATTTGTCAAATAATTTAACCAATTTGAAACACACCTTGTAAAAAATAAATTATAAAAAATCATAGTAGGTCACTGAAAGGAGAAAATGCCAATGTCTTATAAAACACTAACAAAATTTACAGAAACTAATTTAATTTAAAAATTAGAAAATCAGTCGAAGCATAAAACGATTGCTTAAAAAGTAGAAATATTCATTTTTAATGTTTGTTCACCCTTTACTGTGTTAGCTGACCGCTAAGTGTACAAAACAGGTACAATCAGATTTACACTACCAAAATTCAAGTAAATTAATTAAAATCTAAAAATGTAATACATTTTTCATTATGTGTCTTAAAATTCTCACACCAATGCGGACGACGTTTCATAACTTTTATATAGCTGGACAGATTTTCATAAAATACGCCTAAGAAATATTGTGATGAAATTAGCTATCAATTTATAAATTCATTGCCGTCGGTCTATCCTTTTGGGAGCTACTAAGCCACATATAGACACGCAGACAGACATATGCGTCAAACTTATAATCCCTCTCCTTTTTTGTTGAGTGTTAGTTGTTTCTCATTATTAATTGGTATGGATAACATTTTAGTACACATATAGGCCTATTAAGCCGTCTCGTCGACAGCCAGATCATTAGAGACGGCGACACTCAACATATTACAGTTACAGCAACTGGGAGACGAGTCGGCCATGGCCTTTTTTAAGGAACCATCCCAGCATTATCCGGGAGCGATTTCGGGAAACCGCGGAAAACGGAAATGGATGGCCGTAGCCAGATATCAAACCTGAGTCCTCCCGGATTCGAGTCCGACGTTGACACTTCGTTCGTTATAACCACAGCAACAATGTCACTGATACCTTACTAACGTACTGCGGTTGTAACTCTGAGAACTGACCAAAACGGAGAACCCACTTGAAGTGGGGTCGGAAGATTATTCGTTATCCCCATGTTTATGTGGCTGTGGTTTCAGAACACGTCACAAGGTTTAAATTGACTCCACCTCGGTGTGGCATATAGGTTTATCTTGTTATGAAAACACGTTGTCATCACAGGACACTGTCACGAAACTGGAATAAAGAATGTTTACAACGTATCCACGTAACGGTCTCCGTTGATAATGAATACTAAGGTAGGTGTTCAGGTACAACGTAGCCGTCCGTACTTTGACATCCATCCACGGCGATACTTGATGTGGAAACAGGGTTCCTACCCACTACTCTTCAGCACTCATTGCATTATGTTATAACTTTGTATATGACGTTCATTCTGACAGACACCTTATGACCTATTTAATGTTGAATAATGCGAAGGAGGACTATCCGGATCGGGTTTAGGAGTATCTGAAGGCAAATTAACATCATCCGATAAATATGATTATTAAAATCTAAACCATTGTTCATGAGACTGATGTTCAGATTGATCAATTTAGTGTCACTGCATTGAAGCAACTACCGTAAATTTTATACAACCTTATACTTATACAATATGGAAATGCTTCAAATGTGCAATTATTACATTGAGGACTTCTTGAAAATAAATAAGTTAGCCTTGAGAAATTTAATGGTTACATAATTAGTCGTATACAGTTAAATAGCTACGCCCTTCAAATTTTGTATGTGCAATTTCAAATATAAAAATTATGTATAGTTTAACTAAGGCCGTTCGTTGAAAAATGTGAATCGTGCAGTTTTAAGATTTATTTCAATATCTGTGACAATGTTAAACCTATTTAAACATCGGTTTGTAAAATTACAATTTCAATCATCTAATGTACTTGTACCACGTGTTTAAAGTGATCTCATTTGATAGGATTGAATTACGTAATTTAATAATGCATTTACACTATATAGGAAACTAATTACATATTGGGTAAACGCGAAATTTCCATGTACGTATAGATATGAAAAAAAAAATAATGACTTAGACATATACTTAAAGACGTTTCAGCAAGATAAGTATTTTAAGTAAGATAAAATTATGAAATATATTGTTAAACCGATTTTGGTCGCATTTGATGTGTAAACAAATAAGTTACACACGCCATTGAAATTAAAATGCAGTACTTTTGATCACCAATTTTAATAACAACATGCTTTATAAAAAAAAGCTTTACCTCACACTTCGTTATCAAAGACACTGCATTATTTGATAAGTATATACCAGAGTAAAAGAAAATGAACATTATAAGCTTTAAATTAAAAAAATAACATGTATTCATAAATAACAGCCCTTTTGCTAATGTTTTCTAATATTAACCAAAAATTAAAACAAGTATATTTGTATATCATTAATATGTGCGTGACATCCATAAATTAATTAGAAAAGTTCAATAGATTTTAAAGGATGAAATGTATCACACTAAAACTCTGTTTTTGAAAAACAAACCTTATTTAAAATAAAGCGAAAGAAGGAGCTGAAATGCCGTTGGTAAATATAGATAAAGCCTAGACAGCCGTTTTCGTTCCAGTATTTTCTTTCCTCAAAATTTCCGGAATAGGCTAACTTACCATGCGTGATAAATTTCTTCTCTTCTTCCTCTAAAAAAGAGCATTTGTGCTTTACTTGCCTCGTTCACGCGTAGACTATTAAATATTTTATAATCTGTCTCAGTGAAGAAACTAGTAAACTGCTTTCCCAATGCGGGTAGATTACTTCCTTACATAAAATTTGATCGATAGCGGACACTGACAAGTACTCATTATATGCATGCATGAGTAATTCGAAATTGATTCTTTTATATTTAAAATTATATATAAATTTAATATTTCTGACGTCTTTAAAAATGTTTTTATGTGTTACTGGACTTCATTTAAAGAAATACATGCAATAGTTCTGAAGAAACCATGCACTTATTTGTCAATTTTTTTTTTTTAGAAACGCAGTGTTAGTGCAAATTATCACTAAATGTGATTTGAAAAATGTGTTATTTAGAAATTATTTTGAAAACTTGTAATATTAACAGTAAATTACAGGATCCTACCAAACCCATAGTAATTAAGTTAGACAAAGTAAAGTAACACGATTAGTAATTAGACTACACATATATTTATAGATTTACATTTGTAAAATTTTCTCAACTTCTATAACGTCAAATAACAAAGAAAACGTCAAATAGCCGAATACAATTTTGTGATTTCCTTAAAAATCACCAACACTTACGGAAGTAAAAAAAATACATCGTTTCTACCATTGCATCGCATAGGAAAGAGTTTTTTAAATCACAATAATAATTATAAACTTAACTGTTGTTATTTTTTTACGTTCCGAATGCATTTTATTGCCACATATAAAAAAATCTGAAACAATTGTAGACAGATCATTGAATACAAATAGTCAACATGCACTAAAATACAATTGATCAATACTAAATTTGATGCATATTATTTAAGGTATTTAGGATACCAGATATAAATTTGTCCAGAAACAAGCTAATTTAATTCTCTATACATGCATGTTTATTGAATAGAAAGTGTTTGTTTGAGTTGGAAAATAGTATTTAAAACTTAACCCAGAATATTATTTTGGTGAAAAATTTTTTAATTTTTGTTTAGTAAGTGAATGTAAAGAAAATTATACAGACGAAGAACTATACGACATGCGTTAAAAGGCTAGTTAAGTAACCGGTTCTTATGATAAACTTCCTACTTTTGAAGATACGATATGTGACGCAGACTGTTTTATTTCCGGATCAGGGTCAAAATCAGTTCTCGACAATACTGTTTCTGATTTCCATCGCAAAAAAAAAAAAAATATATATATATATATATATTAATTCTTCATATCCGCAAGAAATTGAAATATATATATATATATATATATATATATATATATATATATATATATATATATATATATATACACCCACATATGTGTGTGTGTGTGTGGGTATGATTGTGTGTGTGTGTGTGGATTGTTTAGTAACCGAAGAATTCGTCTTGTAATTCTAATGATACAGTGCAAATTGACTTTAACTACGCGACATCCATCAACAATATACGTTTAATTGAAAATTGAATCAATCCAAAACAAACATGTCTATTTGAGAACAACCAATCAACATCGGTGAAGTTCGCATTTTATTCGGCGTAATCATTAGACCAGCGCAATTAGTCATGAAAATATTCCCTCGTAATGCAGGTCCATAGAATATTTTGTGCAGATGATTCCAACTTATAGAGTTAACCTACCAAACGAAAATACGCACTTATGCAAGTTGTCTGCTCACTATCTCTCCCCCTCTCCCTCACCTTATTTCTCTCTCTCCCTCTCTCTCCCTCGGTATTCCTTATTCCCCCTCTCTTAACCATTCTCTTCCTTTCTCTCCCTTCTCTTACCCTCTCTCTTTGCCCATCTCTCCTCCTCTCTCTCCCCTTCTCTTTCACTTCCTTTCCGTCTCCCAGCCAGCCTTCCTTCCTGCTCTCTCTCGCTCTCTCTCCCTCTCTTCCTCTATCCTCCTATCTCCCTTGTGTCTCTCTGGACTCTGGTGGTGTGTGCGGGAATGTGGGAGAGGGTGTTGAGGCCGGCAAGGGAGATTAGTCTCTATGTCGAGGTGTTAGTATGAAGGGGCAGGGTTGTGGAGAGGGTGTGACGTCTAAGCCGCCCAGCTAGCACGGGACATAATCCCGTGGCGACACTGCTGCACTCTGCTCCTGCGAGATCACGCCCGCACTACAGAGATCACCGCACAGTCTCCACTGCTGGACCACTCAACACAACACCACCCCCCTGCCCGTTGTTCCGCGGATGCCGATGAACTACTTCTGCCGCACTGCGGTGTCCCCTGCTCTAAGACGGATTATGCCTAGATATCGTAATTCATCGCAAGAAAACCTAACTGTCTGCTAGGTTCCAATGTGTGGTCAGCAATGTCGGCAGCTTCGTTTATGTTTCTGGCTTTCGTCTGTACGTGAAACTCTTGCCCTATTTAACAGATCGAACTAAAAATGTTTATGTAATATTTGACACCTGTGATTGGTCTGCAAGCAGTTCTGACGTACCGGCCAGTTATCACCAAGTCATGTACATTTCTAAAAACTGCGGCGTTATCAAGTGTATGTTGGTGTAACATAATTTTGCGATAAACCATCACCTCTACATATGTCTCTTGAATGTCCTGACAGTGTTGAATCTTCCGCACTGGCCTTGTTTACTATGCGCGTCTGATTGTTTGCCTCCCAGTGGAAGACCTACATTTTCTGTCTTGAACTTCTATTTCACCGGAGCTCGACATCTTGGCAATAAATCGAGCTGATTCAATTACGAAGACAGTCTGATTGAGAAATGTAGGCAAGAAATGTGTGCTTTTCCTTACGGCATAACAAGTTATCACAGTTTGTCTACGAGAAATCTTGAGATATCGTAATTCGGGGTTACTTTAATCTTGTGGGGTAACTTTGCCCCACCCAAAATTTAGATCTTTATGTCGTTTTGGAAAGAAAATTTTAAGGTTTTGCTATATATTCAAGAGAAATTATTTCAAATACTAGGTTCCGACTATCTGCTTATTTACCACAAGACCTCAAAACTATCTGTTTAAGTGGTCACAGTAACCCTGAAAATGGACAAAGTAACCACGGTTTATTAACTTATCTTGAACGAAATTTATTTTTCACTTGCTACTATAATTGTATAAATGTGTTTTATATGCACATTTGAAGATTCATTAACCCCGAAAATGGACAAAGTAACCTCAGTTTATTGACTTGTCTTGAACAAAATTTATTGTTCATTTGCTACTATAATTGTATAAATATGTATTATATGCACATTTGAAGATGCATAGTCCGACCGCTTGCTTGAGTGACAATAAATTTTTGCTGATGAGTTAGGGTTCCCGGGTTCGACTCCCGGAAGTGAAGGTGATATTTACTGTTGATATGTTTATCCTTTCACCCTATTCCTGCACAAGGCAACGGCAAACCACCACAGGCTTTCACTCGCCTTCTAGCTTCTGGTGTCACCTCTGAGGCGTCAACTTTCAGATAGGAAATGGACATGGCGTAAGTAAAACAATGTATATTTACAACTATATATGTATAACCATTGTCGAAACTACTGTCGACACAATGTTATGACGCTTGGTGAATAATTACCTTTTATTACACGATAAGCGTTGATTCACTGGCATATTTTCACTGTCCAGAAACGAGAGATAATGTGAGTGTACTTTTTTTGTTTGGACAAATTTAAATAACATAATTTTATTGTAAATCAAACGGTTATATTTTTAATGACAGTGAGAACTAATATTTAGCTCTCCGTTAAAAAATATGAGAAATAAATAAAAACGGAGACAGTAATTACAATAAAAACCGCGAAATTAGTACTTTTATTGCGCCAATAAATTGTTTGCATATATTTGATGTTTGTACTGGGAATATTGGTGTGGTAAGTGAAGAAGTAGCGAAATGTAAAATGGGACGGATATCATACTTACCCCTTCCTCTTCTTTTGAGTAACACCCCAGACTGCTATCTCTTGCAGGTATGCCGATGTTACAGTTAACTGATGCTAGAAGCAAATCAAACGTATAAGGTCTTGCTCATGTTATACCGCAAAGTACTCGGAGATTCAGGATTGTTATATTACGTCTACAGTTCACATACGTTACAGCTACTCTCATATATTATTTGGTGGTCTGTTGTATATTGTAATTACTATACGCTCAAAATCCTTTCTCTTTCACATCACAAATTTTGTTAAAATACGTGACTCTGCAAAGTTATTGGGCCGCGAAGAAATTATTTTTCAATAGTTTAAAAGTCAATTTAGCTACGTTGTGTTACGCTTAAATTAGTTATAATTAATGTTTGGTAGTGTATGTAAGTTGTAGTTTTTTTTAATGCTTTATATTTAAAAATTTTCAAAATTTAAAAAAAAATATATTTTAATTTACTCTTAATTTTTTTTTTCTTTGACACAAAGCTACACTGTAGTGGCTCAAACTTTGTGGTATGTAAGACTAAGAGATTTTAGTGTGCATTTACTTAGGCATAGATTTCTGGCCAACAAAAATAATTTCCTTTTACTAGTACTAACAGTACTTGATATATGGGATCACGTATTAAACTTTACTGATAAAATTTCTAACGTGAGACTTGTGACTTCTCGAATAAGAATCTATAGCAACAACAGAGATCTGTAACCGTATCATGCGCCTTTTTTCACAGATAAGCAGTTTAAAATAAGAACAGTATTGAAGACCTCTCATTTCGATTAAGTTTTAAACTTTATTATTTATACAATGTGACGTAATCACAATTACGATATTTTATGAGTTATTAGAAATGTAGTGTAGCTAAGGAAACAAGAAAATATTGTTTGAATAATTTATGTTATACAAATAAGTAGAAAAGTGGCTATGCTAATGTTGTTTACAGTAACGTCGTAGTTTCAATTGGATGTTAAACAATGAGAGACATTTAAGAGCCCGTGTCACTTATTGTAACGAATTGTTTTAATTCATTCCAGAATAAAAAATTGGGGAAAATTTAATTGAAAATTATTTTAATATGAACGCAGCTAATTAATTTACATTTCATTGCGTACATTGTATTTGAAAAAAAAATGAAACGTAAATATGAAATAATTAAGCTTATTATATTTAACATTAAAATAATCTCCACTAAATAATAAATACTAAATAACTCCCAGTACCGATTTCGTCCAATAATACGCATCTAATAGTAAAATGAAATGTTTCTATAATAAAACTCTGCTGTTTATTCCTCACACCCTTTATTTATTTGACGAAAATGAATATTATTAGCAAAAGAGATGATACAGATTTTTAAGTGTGTTCAAGTGCAATAAAATCATAATTTTATATTTTTAAGAAATATTGTTTGTTTTGAAGACGATACTTGCGAGTACATAATACTCTTACGAAACAGTTTTAGTTCTCATAGTTTTCTCATAGTGAGGTGCCAAAGTCAAAATTAGGTCGTTACGCTGCCATGAAAATAGTGAAAACCAACTGAATTACTTAAAATAATTCACTGTGAACTTACATTCCGTTAACTATGCAATAAAATATTAAAAAAACCCACAACGTAATATTTTTTACTGAAACATTGCAAATATACAGATAAAAAATGTTGCAAATTCAGCCATTTTTTAAACTCAAAAACAGTTCACGGGATTTTTAAAAATATTTTATTACTTAGCCCATATTATGTTATTTCACTGTGAATTATTTCACGTACGTAAGTCAATTGGTTTTCATCATTTGCATGACAGCAGAACAAGCAAATTCTGACTTTGACGCACCGTTATGAGAAAACTATGAGAGCTAAAATTTTTTCGTAAAAGGAAACTTACACTCACAAGTATCGGCTACAAAACTAACACTATTAAAAAAAGTTATTACTTTATCGCACTTGAACACACTTAAGAGAAGTTATGGTACAATATCTTCTATGTAAGTTAAATAATAATTTGAGTTGTTTACAAAGCGCATAGAGATAAAGGCAACAAGCAGCAATGCAGTGGCAGAAATCTTGAAGTCACTGATATGCGGCATGTGCTCGAGTTTACGTTCGCACGTCTCAGTGCTCGAAAGCACTGTTTTTATGTTTTATATGTGTATTGTAAACTCAAACCGGGCTAAGGCACCCGAATCACGTTATTCGTGAAAGTAGAAACTATGAAACTTTATTTTCACTACTAGCAAATTACAAACATTATTAAAACGAAAGAAAGTAGATTTTTATCCAACTCCTTAGTGATTGATTGCTTATTTAAAAAAAATTACTATAAAATTTTGGAATTACAGTGTAGTAGAGATAAAACATTTAGGTTTGAAAAAAACTTACTGTGTAGCTTTTTGATACGGTTTATGTGCCATCAAACGTGTTTCGACAGATTGCTACGAGATTTGTTGTTATTTTCGGGATGCGTTTTTCTTATTATTAAAGGCACAATTATTTCGCGTATTGATTCTTGGTCAGGTTGAACGTCAATGATGTATACTTCACTGCATTACTGTGATAAGAAGACAGTTGTTATGATTAGATCCAGTGATTTTTGGTGATAAGAATTTTTCAACAACTTGTTTCACTGCCTTACGTGCACACCTGCAACTCTGGTTCGTGGTTATTGGCAGAGTAAAATAGGGCAGCGGCGTGGCTCATTTGACTGTACCAACCAGAACAATGTTACCACGACACCACACGTCCTTCATTTGCGGATAGGACCTCGAGACGCCGGTAGTTAAAAGCAGCCAATCACTAAACGTGAATCAGAGAATCGGGTGTTCACATAAGGCATTGAAACAAATTGTTGCAGGATTCTTTTCTCCAAAAATCACTGGCTCTAGTTATGGTATACATTTGACGACTGTAAACCAGTAATAAATAAGGAGATAAATCTTTGTGAACTCACGCGGTAACCCTTGTACAGTTATAAGTAGAGACATGAACTTTTCGCGAAAAGAAATTTCCCTCACTTTGTGTCAGTGACTTGTGTGCACGTCTGCAGACTTGCTTCACGGTCAGAGATTGGATGTTTTGACATTCGTGTGTCGTGGGGTTTTACACGCAAGTCACAGACGTGTGGTGTTACAGTAACCTTATTGTGATTGGTACAGTCAAATGAGAAACGTCACAGTTCAAAGGCACTCTGCCAATATATGTGAAGCAGAACTGCAGACGTGCACATAAGGCACTGGAACAAAGTGGGGCAAAATTCTTTTCGCGATAAGTTCATGTCTCTAGTTATAAGCCAATGAACATTCGACTGCAGCCAATGTGTTTACAGGACTGAGAAGTCTAAGTTGCTACCGGATGAATACGCGAAACAATGGTGCATCTGCTTATTACCAATCACCATTACGAAAACATTCTTAATGATTATATTGTGAGCTACTATTATTTTTTCTCAATCGAGTGGCTGTTGAAGAACTGGAAGTTAAGGTAGGGTAAGTGGGCTTTGCGTCTCCTGGACAGCGAGAGCATTAGAGAACTTGATACCATGACTGGAAGAGGAGTCGGCCATGGCCTGTGATAAGGAACCGTCTTAATATTTGCCTGGAGTGATTTCGGGAACCCATGGAAAACGGAAATCAGTATGACCGGAGCCGGGGATCGAACCCGAGTCCCCAGAATGCGAGTCCAGATTGTTACCGTTGCGTCAACTCGTTCGATCGAAGAGCTAGAAAAACAACACGGAAAACACTTGTGTGTCTTACCTTCAGTTGGTATTTTGATTTTGTAATTGTTTTTGTTTCCTCTTGAACGAGTTGCATTGAAATCTAATATATTACGAATCGATTCCTGTTCCCAAGATACTGTAATTGTCATGCATATAAATGTGTGTATGTAAATATATGTATGTATATGTATTAATATACATGTATACACATATACATGTGTATATACAAATATATATATGTATGTGTATATACATATATGCAGTGAAATCTCATTACAAAGAACTTGAAGGGAACTAAAAATTGTATACTTAATATTGAAAATACTTTAAACCTAACAGTTACTAAATTAAAATCTTTTTCTAGGTGTTTGGAATTATGTACTTTATAGTGAAAAGTACTTAATACTGAAGTACTTTATACTGAGATTTCACTATGTATATATACCCATATATATGTATATACATATATATATGTATATATATACACACATACACACCTTCACGCGCTATCTATTCGTTATTTTTTAGTTAGTACTTCCTGTTGCGTGTACTATATATTTATACGAACCCAACACAGAGTATAATCGCGATTCACAAACAGTTAAATTCGTATTCAAATCTGACAATACCACTTTGATCGTATTTTAACCCACAATCTGTATTTCCAAACATAGCCCCTCAGGCCAGTCGTGTTTCCCGTTTTGTTTTGTGATGTAGCCGGTATGTTGAATAAATGTTATGTTTCTGCCTCGTACGCTTGATAAACAGCAGACATCACATGTGTTGACGTCACAATCTGAGTAGCCATGCAAGTTCTGCAAGTTATTGTCAAACAAGAGAGAGCAGAACAATTACAAAGTACTCTGCGCTGAGGATTTCATCCGACTAATTGATCCAAATCCACCATCTGGTCGTTCAGAAACTTTGGTTAAGGGCACGACTACTGCAATTTTCATCACCATTTTTATTTATTATTTGTACCAGATATTTTTTTCTTATTACAGACACGAAATGTGACTAAATTCAGCTTTTATCAAATTTTTTATCTCTCATGGTTTTCCCGTAATGTAATTGTCATATGTTGCATTTTTCCGTTTTAACGACTACGTTAACACCAACTGATATAACAAACTAAAAAAAATCACAGTGGATAAATACACTGCAGGCTACAATAGCATGCTCATAAAAATAAAGAATAAAAATTACTTGTATTAAAAAAATGCTGAAACTAAAAATAATAATTTAAAAATTCTATATTTTTCTTAAAAATGCAAATAATTTTTATTCTTTATTTTTATGAACATGACATTGTAGCCTCCAATGTCTTCATCCAATGTGCTTTATTTGAGTTTGGTACATCAGTTGGTTTTAGTGTAGTTCTTAAAACGGAAACATGCAAAGTATGACTTCAAAAAGCCATTACGCGAAAAATATAAGAGATAAAAAAAATATGTAAGACCCAAATTTAGTCACATTTTGTTTCTAAAATAAGAAAAAATCTGGTACGAATAAAAAATAGAAAAATGGTGATGAAAATTGCTGTAGACCGCGCCCTTAAAATACAAGTTCATTGATATACGTGCAGGGCATTAGAGAAGCCAGTGTATGCGTAGTATCAGATAATGTAATGTGTAAAAATACAACACATATAGTTAATAATCCTCAAGTAAGTTCTTAAATGGCACTGCCAAAGTCTCCTTGTATAGTTATTCATATTTAAAACCTTTAAAATTAAATTTTGAACAAAGCTACACGCATTCACAAGAAGCGCATCTCTTTGAAAAGTCTGCCTCGTGCTATGATACTGTCATAGAAAGCGTGTAAGAAATTTGTGATGTCGTCTTGGACATTGTTTCTACTCATATACCTACTACGCCATGCACTGTACCTACGAATTTAAAGCTGATATCTGAAGAATGAAGCAACCCCTATCACAAAAACCAGAAGCACACAAAGACACGTGTGGCCTGAAACATTTATTTCAAACATTTTTTCTCCGAAGCAGTAAAGTATATTTTGCTATTCATACCATACTAAAAGAAGTTCATAGCCGAATACATAACAGTTTTCACAAAATGAATAACATTATAATTTTTTACTTTCAAATTAAAATCTAAACTCCAAGCTGATATATTTATAATTTTCTGTGTGCGAACATAACATGATGAAAACGTCAACGGTTGTTTGTAATATAGTAACGCATTCATACGTGCACATATACATTTCGGCTATGCACATTTGGCTATAAATTACCATTACTTTTCACTTAATTTTGGTTTACGTAATCTCTGTGGCTCTTCTTACGATTGCACAGTGTTTCAGAGGGTATATATTTCATCATACTTCATACTCTTACAAACCATGCACAATTTAATTTTTCTGACCGTAGCTTCCAGCGCCCAAGCTCTTCTATAGTGATACCAGGAAGAAGATAGTGATGTTAGTTCTACTGGCACGTTTCATAAAACATGACTGCTCTGGTTTGAGATGAACTATTGAATTCCTATGTGTTTTAAATTAATTTCACAGTTATATCTTAAAATTTTTACTAACGCTAAGAAATTGAATTTATTTTTCTAGGCCTTAATGAAAAGATCGATATAAATAATGAACTTAGCATACACACGTGTTTTTCAAAGTAAACTGAACGTGGAATGTGAAATGTACTTAAAACACATATGTTTTTTTTAGAAATCTTGTCTTAAGAATATTATAAAAGCTAATTGAATACTGCTTAGTTCACCTATGAGTTGTTCACACTACTGTTAAGACATTGCACCAAAAATAGTTTAGGAAATTGTACACTGAACAAACTATCTTCATTGTTATTATAATAACTACCTTTACATTATTTGCAAAATGTTAAATTAACAAAATTTTATTTACTAGGATTTTTTACAATAGTGTCAAATCTAGTTCTTCTGACAATCGGAAAGAATAATTCCAGATTAAGAATACGACGCAGGAATATAGCACACGATCAAACCTTTTAGCCTCTAATAGGCAAAAGAATTTTTATGTAAAATACATAAAATTGTTTCTTTATAACAAGTACATTATTAATATGAACAAGTGGCAAAACCATAGAGCAAAGCGAATGAGGAACGTATAGTAACAATTATTCTTTAGCTCATGCGTGACAATGGTGTTACAGCTGAAGACGTGAACCAACAATCAATTATTACTTACTAATATCTGCGTCAGAGTGCCTCTGATTGTATTACGCTATCGTTGACGTCGGCACGTTATTATAAATAAACCGATACTGAAAAACTGTTTTAGGCAGCGTGGTCTGTTTACATGTTTAACATATTTATTGTTACTGTATAGTGAAAACAATACATATTAACTATCTTAGACATGCAAGGAAGATAGATGTATTAACTTGACACTTAATTGTAAAATATTTTATGAGCTATACCTGAATTTACTGTATAAACAGTAAACTTGAAATCGTGATGATATTGGTGAAGTCAGGAAGGCCAGAGCCTGGTACATGTTAGTAGTTTAGTGGCCCGGGTGTCGATACTGTACAGACACACTGTACTGTCCCCTACTTAGGGGCTAACACCTCAACCAACGGTGAAAGTAACAAGTTACAAAGACCAAAGTAAGGTGGATTGCGAATCTCTATAGATCTGGAAGGGCGCTAAGGCATAAGTAATCCCCACTCTAAACAAAACAAACTCATAACCTCAATCACCTCAGTGAAGTTTAACAGTTGAAGATCAGCAACGGCTGCAAACTAAATCACATAGCAATTGCAATCATATAAAACGGTAAAACCCGTTTTAATTTCAAGGAAATCATCATTAAGTTCCGGGTTCAATCCCAACTGGGATTTACTCAAAACTCAAAATCCAACAAGCATAACAAAGCGTCAATAGAACCTTAAACATTTTACAAACTCAATAAATCGCCAACATAAGTCAAAACGTTAGAGATAAAAATAAAAAAAATATTCTAAATAGGTCTAGTATTTTGTAGCTATGGCATAACACAACATGTAAAATGTTATATGCATAACTTACCTTATCATATTATTTTTCTGAAGATTGCAACTCGAATGTGTGCCGAAGTGTCTGGAGAAACAAGGGTGACGCGACAATGCGTACAAGAAAATTACCAAAAAAGACAGCGGACCTATTTTTTACGTTAAGTGATTGTCACTCCATCGCCGTGCGAGATCCTCATGACACTTGCATGTGACTCTACAATGAAATACAGCAACATATATCAGCGAACGTGATTATGTGTGCCTTGAATGAATTACTATAAGTCATTTCTCGAAGAAGCCGTTGTCCTGTCGATATATTATTTAACATATTTGTACGTGCACATGTTCAATGTATGAAATATACGTTTAAGGAACCTTATAGGATCTTAAAAAACGTATACTTGTAATTAATGTGAATTATTAATTAAATAACGTTTATTGAGTATTCACAAGTTGATTTTTCAACATGAGAGGAGAGAAGGTAAAGTTGGTTATCCCTGGTTATTTATTTAGGCCTAATATATGTTCCTTAAATTTCGGTATGAGTAACCACATTTAATTACATTCTTTTTCCAACCTTTTAAATTTCTGAAAGTAAAATGTCAAATCCGCAATTTAAAAAAAAATATTTTTACTTCCGCTACATGTTTCACAATGGCCTACAGTAATTTTCATCGTCATATTTTAATTTCTCTGCTTGATCCAGATATTATTTATAGATTTTAGACATAACTTGTAGTTAAATTTTGCAGTAATGATTTTTTTTGTCCCATAGTTTTTTGCGTAACGGCACCTAAATGTCAAAATTTGAATGTTACAGTTAAGGGCGACACTAAAACCAGCTGACCAACCAAAATTAAAAAAAAAATCACAGTAATAAACGATGTTGTAGACTACAAGGTCTCGTTTACAAAACAACAAAATAAAATAAATTTGCATTTTTAAAAATTGTTTACTTTTTATACCATTCTTTAGTATTACAATATTTAGTTAAATACAATCGTACTTAATATTTTTACTATACGGGATAATTTGTAACCTGCAACATAGTTAATCACTGTTAATTTTTTTTCAGTTTGTTTTGTCAGGCGGTTTTACTGTCGCACTTAAAAAACTGTTACAGGAAAATGTTGGTATTTGAAAGCCGTTACGCAAAAACTACGAGAGATAAAACATTTCATTACAACAAAATTTAGTCGAAGTGTATGTATAATATGAGAAAAATATGTTTAGTACAAATATAAAAATTAAATTGTGATGATAAAAATTGCTGTGGACCGTGTCCTTAAACCGAATCAGTCCAGCAAATTATGAATACAAAAAAAAAACGCATTTGAGTTATACCTTTACACTTCAACAGCAACCGCTATATTGTAGCTAAAAATCTAAAAAGTGTTATAATAGCGGATTATATTCAGCATTTTAAAAACGCTACAGATAAATTAATTCAATATTGTAAGTAAATCCATATCTTAAAAAAACATAGTACTCTAAGATCTATGATTAGGCCGAACAATTCAAGTTGAAATTGTAAACTGGTAACACTGAAGTGCCATATCGCAGATATATAACGCGATTCTAACCATGCGCTTAGCAAAAATTCAAAATTTCTCACTTACGTGCTACACGTTCACCAGTAGTTATGCTACACCCTTTAATTTCGGTCATTGCCTGGAAAATTTCAAGACTTACAAAAACTACGTAAAGTACAATTATTCAGCACATTTTTAAAATTCGGATAGATTCTATGATATTCTGTTTCATTTTAACAGAAACATAAACAGGGCGTAAAATTCGTATTGTGCGTTATAATCCGATCAAGTTACAACGTGTGTGTAATGTTTCGAAAAAAAGTATTATTTTTTAACGCATACAGTTTTCTATTTTGTAATTTTCCTACATTATGTGAAAGAAAAATATTTCAACAAATACAAACTTACTTGTCCCTGCAAACTTGACATGCTACAGTTATAAAACCACAGTTCAACAAAATGATCAGAATTTAAATATGAAGGGAAAGAAGAAAGGAAACATGTGCTTTTTCAAAGTCACGACAGTTCAGGTATAAGAAACAGAATAGGATTGCAGAGCTGAATAAATTTTCTGTGAATAACGGGCTTCCGATAAGAAGCATTTTTCAATCGAGGATTTACAAAGAAAAGGATATTTTTTTGTGGATAAGGTGGTTCTTTTATTTCGTCGATCGTATTCCTTGAACTGTACGTGTAGATATTTACAGCTTTTCGTATAGAGGAATTTCACACCCATTTTTCCTTTTCCCGTAGTAAGTATGAAACATTTCTTACTAAAAAAAAGCTTTAATTATTTAGAAAATTTTAATGATCTTTATTTGTTTCTTCATTCACTTACTCTGTTATCTATATTCATATAGTGCATTGTGTAGATGATCACTCACGTGAATCTAATGTAAAACTAATTCAACGAAGCATCACTCAGTATCAATTTTAATTTATGTATTGCCGTAATCATAGAAAATTTGCTATAAGAACCACAGATTTTATACGTTTATTTTTGGTTTTTTATATTAAGTAATTTGTAACGTACATGGATCACTGATGTTTTAAAAGTCACATGTTTTGCACGTGTATGTAGAGAGTTACTAAAATACTTAATTAAAGCTAATGACATGCCGCGAGCTATGTGGAAAGTTTTTAAATAATGTTTCACCTAATACACAGCAAAATCAAAAATAGTCATAAAATTGAGAAGAAATATATATGATTATGTAATTGTTTCCTTGTAACGTGTACAATAAATATGGTTTTAACAATTATCGGCTAACCAAGTTTTTGTCTCTTGGAGTTCATATTTCGTCTTGTAACGGAACTGAGGTACAGACACGAGTTTATTTATTTAAGTTTATATACTTGTATGTATGTGTAATACATATATTAAATAACACTGTTGTACGCTCGTTACTGTGGGAATTATGATCCTGCGATATACCGTCACTGTAATTCACTTAAATAATTACTAGCTGTACGATGTAGTTGAAAAAATACCAGTGTATGTTTAAAAATACATGTATAAGTTGTTTGAAAAGTATGGTTAACAATATTACTTTCAGTGTTTTTCAAGGTGCTCTATTTTGAAATTAAAGTCTAAGAAAAGTGGCCTCCGAAAGATGCTGCAGTGTTGTAGTTTGTGGATAAAAAAACAATGCGCCGCAAAGTTGTAGTATTTATTGTGGTAGTCAGTTTTATGTAGGTTTGTTTTTAAAAAGCCAAACGGTTTAGGCGATAGTTGAACCGCATACTGCAGAATGACAGCAAGTCCAACATTTTCACATTTACATTTACCTTTTCGGCTGTGAATGGGTCAACAGATCATGTACCACAGAAGAGAAACATGTCTGCACGATAGCAGAGGCCTGACAATGTCTTCAATATTGTCCGTGTACTGCAGATAGGAAACATGTTCTCTTTATGCAAAAATATGAAAAGTGCGCATGTTACCTTTCTGCAGTATGCGGTTCAATTGTTAATTACTCTGTAATACAGTTACAATTACAAAGGGTTCTTAAAACTGAAAGACCTAATTTTATTCGTAATGAAATTTTTAAGTTAATTAAATTATTTATTTAAACCACAGGGCACTCACTCACTGTTAACTTTATCTTCGTTGCATATTTCTATGTACAAGAATGAATTTAAATAATATTACTACAGAGAAATATGACCGTTTGTACACAAGTTATATTATTTATAAATGTATATGCAAGCATCGGTTCGGGAAGTTCCACACCTTAATTAAGAGTGTTGTTTACCGAGTTCTACACTAGCCACACTTTTGTCATCTTCCGCATGATCTTCTTATCCAAAGTCGCCTCGCCGGTTATTTCCGACCTCCTCTGATGCTCCGCCGGTGCACTTGCTTCATTCTGGACTCCAACCACTCAAGATCGCAGGAACATCCGGCCTCTGGGAAAATTGCCGTTATACACTCTCGAGGCCACGTCTGGAATGCGCCTCCTTCAAACGGTTGGAAATTGAAAAAATTACTTTGCAATAATATTCTGTAAAAAAGTCATCGTCTTTGGCAGGCGGACTTTTGTAACTGTTGACGGCGCATTAAGAGGGCGTGGTACATTATTCAACGCTAAAAGCATTAATCTAAAACTGCGGGTTTCTTGAAGCCAATTTGCGAAAATTAGCCAATAGCAATCCTAGACAACAGTTTTAGCCAACGTTTTAAACTAAATTGTTTTCAGTGTTACGAACTTCTGCGGCACAATCTCTGACGCCGGAACCTCGTACATTTAACTGCGGCGCGAGAGATCACGCGTAACGAATGAGTAATCATGGATAAATATTTACTCATAAACTTGGCAAATTGAGTATTTTATCCATATTAGTTTCGAAAAAACCGTAGGAATTAATTGATGTTTTCAGCGTTTATTTATCTATACGCGCTCTTAAGGGCGCGACCTACCACAATTTTCCACTGTTTTTTTTTTATTTCTACCAGATATATTTTTTCTTATTTACGACACAAAATGTGACTAAATTTGGCTCTTGTGAAATTTTTTTATCTCTCATAGTTTTCGCGTAATGGCTTGTTAAAGTCATATTTTTGCATGTTTTCGTTTTAACGAGTACACTAAAACCAACTGATGTACCAAACTAAAAAAAATCACAGTGGATAAAGACATTGCAGGCTACAATGACATGCTCATGAAAGTAGGGAATAAAAAATATTTTAATTTTTAAAAAGATTCTGAAACTGAAAATAAAAATTTCAAAAGTTCAATAATTTTTTTTAAAAATACAAATAATACTTATTCTTTAATTTTATGAGCATGTCGTTGTAGCCTGCAATGTCTTTATCCACTGTGATTTTTTTGAGTTTGTTATATCAATTGGTTTAAGTGTAGTCGTTAAAACGGAAACATGCAAAATATTACTTTAACAAGCCATTACGCGAAAACTATGAGAGATAAAAAAATATCACAAGAGCCAAATTTAGTCACATTTTGTGTCTAAAACAAGAAGAAAATATCTGGTACAAATACAAAACAAAATAATGATGACGAAAATTGCGGTAGACCGCGCCCTTAAGGTACTTGACTACGGCCGTGAATGCCTGTTACCAGAAATGCAGTTCTGTAGTACAAGACACGTAGCTGTGATGTCAGTGAAAATGTCCACGCTTTCGGCTGAGTCTAGTAACATGAGTAACCCAGAAGGTTGGGAGGTATTTATTCGGCACGGTAAGAGGACTTCATGGGCATAGTACAATAATTCTGCGCTAAAATCATCAGTCTAAAATTGTACGTTTTTCAAAGTCAATTGGCAGACATAAAACAATTAGCAATCCCAGACAAAAGCTATCGCCGTATTTCTTGGCAAAGTTCTTTTCGCGAGTAATATATATCTGAAGAACAATCTCTGACGCCGTAATATCGCACGTATTATTGCGGAGCAAGATATCACGCTCAACAAATGCACAATTCTAGGTTAATGATTGCGCATAAATTTGACACGCATAATTATGTAGGATTGTTTCGATGAGATTTGTTTATACTGACTTTCAAAAATGTTGATAGCAATTATTTATCTACCAAACTGTGATTAAGTCTCGTCGACAGCGTAGTCTTTAAAGGCGTTGAGACACATCTGGATACAATGATAGGAACCGTTAAAGGTGTTGTGACATAACACAGAACCCCAGGTTAACTCAGTCAGTTATGTAAAGAGACCTACTCGACTGTTTTATTTATGTCAAGCTTTGTTTATTTCAGTAGGTATGTTAGACGAGAATTGTGTTATATATATTGATTTTAAAGATAATTTTTTTAGTAGTAGTGAAGTGTGGTATAGAGTGCACCATACACTAAGACTTTGGGCTAGGAGAAACTGATTCTGAGAAACGCTCAGAATATATAGCTGAACTGTTGCATAAAGAATGCTGTAGTGAACGGACATGTTAAAGATAGTTCCAGTATTTTCGGCAATTATTTTGCAATCACGACGCCAGAGACGTTGCGATGGAGCTAATGTGAGGCTTCAGTAGCTGAGGATCAACGAGGGAGCACCATATTTTCAGGTTTTCCACTTCAAAGGAAGGTGACTGGTGTCATCACTATTTCCAGCTACCAAGTCCCAGCAAGCTCTATAATTCTTTGCAATGCAGCCGACTGGAAAATAAATGAACCATCAGTTCATTTATATTTATTTGTTTTATTTTCTTTTAACTATATTTGTCTAATAACAGTAATTTGTAAATGGGCAGCTATTTAAAGGTTGCTAAGAACATCCACACGAGCCCGACCTTTAACGTAACAAGGCTGATATTTTCTTAAGTATTTTTTGTTTGTCCTGTTCACACACAAACCCCTTTTAACCGCTCCTGGGTACTTGGTGGGTGAAGGTGCACGAAGTACATATTACAGGAGTAAATACAATTCCCGAACCTAGTATGGATGTTTTATTGTATGAGATTTGTTATTTGAACGTAAACATTATAATGCTAATAAAAACAACTGAGATATGTTAAGATAAGACCAAATTTTACCTTAAATTGCTAGAAAGTCCATTTAACACAACAAATTATTCACTAAGCTAGTCTGGCGCCCATTCTTTTATTTTATTTTTTTAAAGGTGAATTAACATAGTTTGCTTCACGACGTGAGGCTAAAAAGAAAACTGTTAAGATCACAGTGTCTTTCATGGACGTTCTTAAGGAATCATCCCAGCATTTGCCAAAAAGATTCCGTGAAAACAAGGAAAACTTAAATCAGTTCGGCAGGATCCTGGGATTGAACCCTGGCCTTTCCGAATATGTGTCAGGTTCGGAGCATAATATAAAATTACGCTGTCATCTAAACACTGTCGCCTAGCTCGTTAGAACCTTTTTATGGTCACTATATATGGATCTAATAAATGTTATTCTGAATTGAAAATAATATGATAAGATAGGTTAACAAATAACATTTTAATGTTATGTTATGTCATAGCTACAGAATACTTGACCTATTAAGAACTTTTTTTAATTTATACACCACGAAGAACATTATTTAAAACATAACATTCGAGTCAAAACAATTGTAATATTTTCCGAAATGAGAACATACCAACTGAAATGGTATTCAGTTTTAATATACAGTTGACGTTGCAAATGGCTTGAAACAAAATATCCTTGCGAAATTCAAAATGTATACTAAGTTTTAAGGATAATGTAATCGGTTTCTAAAATTTCAGAACACAACACTCACGCAGAACAGAGTGAGGTGACGCAGTAACAAAAGAATGTACTGACGTTAGGGAGAGCACTGGTTCGAGTCGTGATATGGCCATCCAGATATAGATTTGTAAATGGCTTTCCCAAGTTAATACAGGAGAATGCTTAGGTGATTGCCGTCTAGTATTATGTATGTCCGATCAACGCCTCCAAAGACCTCCCAGTGTGAAATTCATAATTTTGTATGTCTCCAACAACAATTTTAGTTAAAATTGAGTGGCCTGTGTTGTTCATTGTGCTCTATTTAGAAATATAGGCCTGATATAAGTGGTTTCCGAAGAAATACTGCAATGTTATAGTTTGTAAAAAATATTTTATGTAGCAAAGTTCTTGCGTTTATCATTATTATTGCCAGTTTTATACAAGTTTAATTTTAATAAATCAAAAGGTTGAGGTGATAATTGAAAATTACGCCATAATACTATTACAATTATAAAGGGTTTTTAAATAATGAACAGTTTTGTGTGACATGTACATGTCCAAATAATCAAAACTTGAGACGCATGACAGGGCGAGTCGAGTCGATGTCAATGAACCGCTCTCAGAATTGTTTTATTCAGACGCCCACGGGCGTTGAAAAACCGGAGCCACGCTACTCTCAACTCTTATCGCCTGCGAGTGTAACAAAATAATTAAATAACTACAATATTTTATTACAAATAAAATTAATTGTTCACAGTACATTTAAATAGCTAATACATGTAGTGTCAAACAATCACTGATATTTTCTTCAACCACGTCGTAACAGAGATCTCTGCCGCTAATAATAATGAGACGACTATGACGATTTTTATGAGCTCTTGACAGTCTTAGAGCTAATTTAGAAACCTGGAGGTAACATGGATAAGCAATCTCACGTTACGTCAAATAAAGCAGGTCTTTGGAATGTATCAAAATTACATTAAAGTAACCACTGAAATGTCCTCATCTCATTGCGACGCGTTACTCCAGGATTTTCAAGGCAGATTTTTCCGTACCCCTAAGATTGTGAAGTAATAAATATTTTCTTAAAAAAATACGGTATCAACTATTAAATAATATACTTCCACAGATCTAATCTTGTAGCAATATTTTTCTTGCTCAGTCGACAAAATGGTCTCTGGCTGAACACAAAATCTCAAATGGTAATAAGCCGCACGTAATGAAAGTTAAACATTTAAGTTCGTAATCTCGCTTACACCTAGACATGTAGAGTGTGTCCTACTATACAGGATGTAAGGAAATTAATAGCCCAAACTCCGGGAGGTGATTCCTCATGAAAAATTAAGTAGACATTATATAGGACACTTTCAAGAAAAGTTATTATTAAGGGCGGAACAAGCCCTTAAAAATCGAGTTTGAAAACGGTATTTTGTCAAAATATAAAAAATTGTTAGGAGTTAAATTACTATTCTTTGGGCGGTTCTAAGTAATATTGAGATCTTAAATACTTCATAATTTCAGCCTTCTAACTTTCCAATTTCATGAAACTAATAGGGGTTGCCTCCCTTACATCGCATGTAATTACGTTGGCGTTACGTTTTGTGAACATTACATGTTGGCTTTTCGGGCATTACACCGTGAGGAACAAAAAAGGTCCACTTGTCGCAAATGCTTAGAAAACACCGTTTACCGGAAAAACGGACACAACTGTTCCTTGCCAGGTATGTAGGCCAAATGTGCTACATCCGCTAAGAAATGTATTTGTACCATGTTCTCAGGAAAATGCAACCTGTGATGCAATTGTTGAAGCTTGTCGCAAAATGAAGTTACACCGCCCAAAGAATTGTAATTTAACTCCAACCATTTTTTATATTTTGACAAAATACGATTTTCAAACTCGATTTTCAAGGGTTTGTTCCGCCCTTAATAATAACTTTTCTTGAAAGTGTCCTATATAATGTCTACTTCATTATTCATGAGGAATCACCTCCCGGAGTTTGGGCTATTAATTTCCTTACACCCTGTATATATTTACCTATCATACATAACGACACAAACGCAAAGACCCCAACAAAAAAATAAACAAGAACAATTAATCACAACTATATGTTTCTTTAGAAAGGGGGTAGAACATTCAATATCTTTACATTGTTAAGCATTCAATTCACCCGGAATATTGTGAAGAGCAAGTGTTCGTGCAAAAAGTACGTTTGTTAGAACACATGCGGGATTGAAACTGAACTCTCCCGACCGCACAATATCTTCTCGGAAAATCGTGTGGCATCGTGGTTCAGGTAATAATTTGGTGGTTTGTGATTTTTTTCATATTCCGAGTAATATTATCGAAAAATGTGATTTGCTGTGTGTTCCTTTACAGCTGTTAAAACCTGATTCAACAGAAAATCCTTCAATGTTGTGTTTCTCAGCTATGGTTAATCAGTTTGTAATTCATTTTTAGTATAATACTAATACAATTGTAGTTTGCTGAAAACATGAATCTTGACATTTGCCTATTATACATTAAACCAGCAGTAAAAATTGTAATGAAAAAAAAAACAGCTGCAAATTGATACTCTCACTGGAGAAATTATTTAAAGTTTTTATTGCTTTTGGCATACATAGTCTGTTCTGTATTAGAGCATTGTAGAACATACTCATAAACTCATTAACTTACGTTTTATACTCTCCGAGTAAACTATATTTAGTCCTTAACAATAATATAATACACAATTAATGATTTCTGTCTGATGATTGAGTAATATTTAATTTTATAATTAATAATTTAATTATAACCTAAAATAACTCTTACTCGAGTTTGCTAAATTTGGTGGACTTTTGACAACTGTGAAAACCTTTGTTTATGTGGTTTTGTCTTGTTCGCCCTTGTTCAAGTATCAGAGTCAACTGTTCTAATCATGGATTTCTTGGCTGTTACTTGATTCCAAAGAGCTTGAACTTAGACATAATTTGCATACTCATCGAAATGTGCACAGTGGGTTTATTTTGAAAGCAGGTACAATTCAGGAGGATTCATTTTTGCCTCAGAACAATTGCAACATTGAATTCAAAGAAACGCTTCCTATGATAATTCTCAGACCATCCAATATGTGCCTAATTTTTATCCACTGTTCTTTGATCAACAGGTGAATCTCTCAACCTGATGTCACCAAATAGTTATCCAATTATAAATAAACAATGCAGATAGTGTGGATGTTTCACTCCATAACAATAATGTCGTACACCTACTATCCAACTGCCGGAAGTAAATAACATTTTAAGGAAAAGCATGAAGATATGTTCTCATCTCCATCTCCTCGGGGTACAATGCCCTGCCCTCGGGTACCCTCCACATACGCCATTTACCTAGTCATCCCCATATTGTTCATAAGGGGGTTGTTCTGGATCAAGTTATTTTTTCCAAGGCAATGGAAGCATTTTAGTCCAATCAGGATTTAACGATTCTTCTTCACTAAATATTATAACATTCATTAAAATCAGTTTAATCATAGCTGAGAAACGTGACACTGAATAATTTTCGGTTGGCAGCTGTTTTGAATAGCTGCCAATTTAAAAATCTATCATGTTAAAACGTCTATCACATGTCTGATCTTTGAAAGAACGTGTCATTGGACTCGTCATGACTCAATATTAAAGTTCTGTTATAAGTTTCGTCTGGTTCCTCAACGTATACCAACAATTCGTCTGACAAATGCGCAGTAAACATTTTTATTGAATCAACAGTTCCCGTTACAATGTAACCCAAATATTGTAAGTTGAGCAACGTTTAATTCTTTAGGTAAATTTTCGAAAGAAAACATAAACAACGACTATACATTAATAACCTTACAACATTTAATTTTATAATTTTTGAAATTTGTACTCAGTAACTAAATTTCACTGCCCGATTAAAAGCATGTAGTATTCTTTAAAAGTATGCAATTTTTGGTGTACTTTCTGACAAATAACGAGAATTACTCAAACATGATACATTTGTATTAATATAAATTGATCGGTTTCTTAAATAGTAAATTTTCTACTTAAAGAATCCTTAGCGCGCCCGATAACGTGGAAAAGAGGCATGACGTGCAGGAAGTTATGCGGTAAGTTTGAGGGAGTTTCTAAATTTGGTTGAGACCGAAATAAAATATTTCTGCTCTAACAGTTCGGTAGAGCGTCATAAATTTTAAGAGATAAAACTTTAGGTCTTACTACAATTGATGCAGCAAAATTTCTCCGAATGGACTCTGGCTTTGACTGTTCAATTTAACTTTCACCATTACGCCAGGATTTCGAGGGTTTTAAAGTAGCGGATCGTTGCTACTGAACGTCGCGCACAGTTTCCGGTGGATAGTCGTATGTCGTCCGAAGTCCAGGGATATTGGGAGCTTGTGCAGTAGAAAGAATTCGAACATCCGTTACAAATAGCTACGAAAGTGGAATAAGTAACAAAAAAGTACATAGCGGACTACTGGAATTTTTTACTGAAGTGAGAGGATTAATCAAAATTATTAAAACGACACCATATTTAAATAATAATGTTTCATATGGTGTCGCAAGATAAAAAAAAAAGGAAATGAGAAATTATTTGTCATACAGTATGGTGATTGGTTATTGATAGGGCCCGGTAGTTTTCGCGAAAAGATTTTTTCCCCACTTTGTTTCAGTGTCTTACGTGCACACCTGCAGTTCAACTTCATGGCTATTGACAA